>BMAC01000130.1:470109-525673 GCA_014905375.1 Phtheirospermum japonicum
TTCCGGAGGTTGAACGTTGATCTTGGGCAAAGAGTGAATCCCGAACTTGAATTCGACGTTTTGGACGCGTTCTTCTTCGATCCTTGATCTCCGTCTTCAAATCTCGTTATGAGATGTGGGATTATTGTTATTATCAGCCAAATTACCCTAGGGGGTCATGTGTCCTTCTCAAAATCCGAAATAATGAGGATTTTTATAGATTTTGCATGACTTGGTGTATAAGAAACCCTAATTTCCGAATTCTGGGCCGTCGCGTCGACGGAGCATCGACTGACGCGAGCAGGCTCTCGGCGGATGTCGTAGTCTTGGTCGGCAGCGCTCGGCATGTGCGTCGGTAGGGTGCGCGCGTCGCTGGCAGGTGCGTCGACGTTGTGCGTCGACATCGACGCTTCAGCAGCTAGCGTCGACGTTGCGTCGACCTTGGTGCGTCGACGTCGACGCTTTAGAACATCGCGTCGGCAGAGCGTCGTCCTTACGTCGACCGACGCGAGCATGGCTCGCTGGCACGGCTTGCGTCGACGGTCGCGTCAGTCGACGCGACTGAATGTCGGTCTCCGTTTCTTGATCGTTTGCTACTCGTTTCATCGGAAAGCTTGTTCTTCTACTTTTGAACATCGAACTTCGTCTTTTATGCGCTAAACTCTTCCGGTTATTTAGCTGTAAGGTGAAAAACAACGAAACATCACCTAATTGCATCAATTAAGATCAAAATACGGTAAAATAAGCTGGACTTATAAAATTACGGAATTATGCTTAAATCATCCAACTTATACCAAAAACAAATATAAAAACGAACTAAAAAGCTAATAAAAATAAGGACAAATCTACTCTAATCAACGAGCCCGGGATTTACAGCCTTAATCGGATCGACATGTCCAGCTCCAAAGCCGAATTCAGCATTTGTAATATTTTTGGACTTCAAAGGCATGGCCGTAGTCATAAGGGCAGATTTGATTGCAGATGGCGACAAATTAACATAAGCAGTTGCACCGGTGACATATGGACAAGACATTGAAGTTCTGGATATTATGATAAAGTTTACAGATCGTTTGTCTATATCTAAGCTCGGTGGAGCAGCCGGTGAATAGGCGGCTAATATGTCTGTTCCAGGTGCTGTTACGTCTGGCTTCAAAATATCCAGAACGATGGAATTCGGGCACCACGCGGAATAATGAGCAACCGCAGGAGCATGGCGATCTTTTGTAGTTTCAGTTGTCGATATATAGGCTTTAGGGGTTATAACTGCATGCTTTGTCGAATTAATGTAATCGAGGAGTTGCACAAATTTGGAAGGTGCTAGCCATGATTTTGGAAAAGGGACAACAAAAGAAGGGAAAAGAAGTTCTTTTGGACAACAAAAGGCACTATACCCCTACTCTAGTTCTTTTTATATCGTATTTATCGACCCCGTTAGTTCAGACATTTGATCAAACAGTTATGGGGAACTCAACATGTATACAATTCTCGTCCCCAACTACTACTCTATGAAGTTTCACCGACGAGTTCGCATATAATACAAAAGGGATAGCCTCAATTACCTGGGTTTTGCTCCAACGAATGAAACACAGTGAGGGAGGCATAATTCTACAGATTGATTTCGGCAAATTTAACCAATCCATTGTTTCTTGGGGGCGACTTTCTCTTTCTATTGAATGGTTGAATGGGTTAAATCCTCTGGCGTTGCCGATGAATTGTGATTTGGTGAAGTTGAAAGATGGTGAAATCCCAAGATTTTGCGCAGGAACGGTGAAGAACAAGATCTTCAAACATGTTTGAATTCGTGTGATTGTTTTTATGATATTTAATGATGTAATTCATTAAAATAAATTTATAAATTTTTAGGGATATTTTTTAAAAAATTAAAAGGTTCAAGGGTTATGTTATAAATTAGATAAAGTCGACGGGGGTATGGAATTAAATAAAGTTGAAGGATTGGGTTATAAATTAAATAACTTTATAATAGTACTTTAATATAATTTTACATTTTTAATATTAATATTATTATTATTAGAGGGTTATTTTGGTAATATAATAATAAAAATAATATTTTTTTATCATAAAAATAATAAAGTACAACACAGTACAACTGAAAAACCCCGTTGTACTCAAGATGGATGGATGAGATTGAATAATAACAAAATCTAATGATATATAAAGAGTACCTATCGACAGACAGGTACAACAGGGTGTCAGTAGCCAGAAAGACCCAACTATGTTCACAAAAATGACAAAGTATATACACTAGTTTAACACCCGCATATTATGCGGGATTTGAAAAAATAATAATATTTATAAAAAATACTAAAAGAATAATATTAAAAATGGTCGCATCATTATTTGTTCTATTTACATGAGATTATTTTTCACAATACTTGTTTTCACAATAAAGAAATTTAAAGTATTTTTACCGCGAGTCACGAAATTAGTTGTAAAGTATATCCAAATACCAATTTGATGGGAAACCCGTAAAAATTTGAATTTGAAAAATTGTCAAACATACAACACACACGTGTCGCATGTGAATATATGATATAAAAAATTAAATTCTCTAAGATACTGATAATTCCATCGAAAAGACGTCGTACATCTAACTTGTATATATATAATATTATTTATTATTATTACTTGTTTCCTTTTTTTTTTCTTTTTTTTTTAACAAGACACTAATTTGTTCGTATAGATATATAATGTGTATATCAATACATTATATTGGGATTAAATAAAGAGATTTAGAATATATATAATATTTATTTTCCTAGGTATAATAATTTATTATTATTATTTATTTTATCTTTTTTTTTGTGTGTGTAACAATAGCTTTCATATATATTTTTAATTTAATATTCAATTTATTATATTAAAATTAGATAAAGAGATATTAATTTATATTTTTTATTATTATTTTTCTTTTGTAATAATTTTATATAACTCGTATTTTTCTTAAACAAATATTTAAAATTATAATAAAAGTATTTCAACTTTATATACTTTTATTATAAATAAAAATTAATTTAACATATATAGGTTTTTTCTAATTAGATATAACTTATTAATATTTATATGTTAGAAAAATAAAAGTGAGATATTAAATTAGTCAAAATATGTTAAAGAAAGTATTAAATTAGGTAACATGTAATAAAATGAAAGTATTGAATTAGAAAAAATATAATATTAGAAAAATACTAAATTAGGTAAAATAAGCAAACGACAAGAAATGTTCATGATCAAACACCACAAGAGAAGTGGAGTGGTTTCAAACCAAGCATTTCACATTTGCGAGTATTTGGTAGCATTGCACATGCCCACATACCAGATCAAAACAGGAGCAAGCTTGATGCAAAGAGCCAAAAATATATTTTTGATGGTTATGATCAAGCATCAAAAGGCTATAAATTATATGATCCAATTGAGAACAAAAGGAAGTTTAGTCGTGATGTCGTGTTCGATGAAAAGAGTTATTGGGATTGGAGTACTCAAGATAAGGAGCAATATACATTTTACCCTTTTGAGCCTATTTTGAAAGAAGTCGAAGAAGAGCCGATGGAGCCCTTGAGTCCTCCATCGCCACCCCCATGTGATAACCTTCATCGGAAAGCAAGAGTTCAAATAGTGGAAGACCTCAAAAGATAAGATCGTTGAGAGAGATTTACGAGCTCAATCAAAATCTAAACTTGTTCTACTTGTTTGTTGATACTGAGCCCATAAACTTTGAAGAGGCGTCGAAGAGTCAAAAGTAGAAGAAAGCCATGGATGATGAGATTAGTGCAATTAAGAAGAATGAAACTTGGGAACTTTCTTCTCTTCCAAAAGGGCAACAATCCATTGGAGTCAAATGGGTTTACAAGGTGAAGAAGAATTCAAAAGGAGAGACAGAACGATACAAGGCAAGGCTCGTAGTCAAAGAATACAAACAAAAGGCTGGAATCGACTATGGTGAAGTTTTTGCCCCTGTAACTCTTTTGGAAACCATCCATTTTTTGATCTCGTTGGCAGCCCAAAAGAAGTGGAAAATTCATCAATGGACGTGAAGTCGGCATTCTTGGATGGAGTACTTGAAGAAGAAGTTTACATAGATCAACCAGAAGGTTACTTGTTAACAGGCCATGAGGGAAAATGTTGAAGTTAAAGAAAGTGTTGTATGGTTTGAAGCAAGCGCCAAGATCTTGGTATAGCCGTATCGACCAAACTTTTATGGAGAAAGGATTTAAGAAATTCCCTCATGAACATGCCCTTTACGTAAAAGTTGATGATAAAGGTAACATGTTGATTGTGTGTTTGTACGTCGATGACCTCATTTTTACAGGAAATAATGAGGAGTGGTTTGACGAATCCAAACAAGATATGACTAAAGAATACGAGATGATGGACATTGATCTAATGGCATAATATCTTGGAATTGAGGTGCATCAAAAGAAAGATGGGATATTCATTTGGGAAATCAATTGCGTACAAGCACCATTTTAAAGAAATTCAAGATGGAAGAATGCGTGCCGACCAATACTCCAATTAATGTTGGGACCAAACTTTCGAAGGATATAAATGGAGATCGCGTTGACCCAACTTTGTTTAAAAGCTTGATTGGAAGTTTGCGATATTTGACTTGCACGAGGCCCGATATTCTATATGCAGTTGGTCTCATTAGTCGTTATATGGAGTACCCTACTATGTATCATTTCAAAGTGTCTAAACAAATACTTCAGTATGTCAAAGGTATGATCCATTTTGGTTTGTTTTTTCCAGAAACTGGAGAAATAAAATTGTTCAGATATAGCGATAGCGACTGGGCCGGACATCCTAATGATCGTAAGAGCACGAGTGGTTTTGTATTTTATTTTGGTGGATGTGCATTCACATGGTCATCGAAGAAGCAACCAATAGTTACTCTTTCGACATGTGAAGCCGAGTATGTTGATGCAACGTCAAGAGTTTGTCATGCTGTGTGGTTAAGGAGTTTTCTTAAAGAACTTCACCTTACTGACGTGGAATCAACGAAAATATTTGTCGATAATAAATCAGCGATTGCACTGGCAAAAAATTCTACTTTTCCATGATTGTAGCAAGCACATGGATACAAGATTTCACTACATTAGTGAATTGCTAAGAAAGTTGTTCAAATTAAGTTCGTAAAACCCGAATACCATGTGGCGGATATTTTCACGAAACTCCTCAAACGCGGAACTCTTGAGAAGTTGAGGTACAAACTTGGAATACGAGAGAATCAAGTTTAAGGGGGGATGTTTGAAGAAGAGTATATAAGCTTGATTAAATAAATGAATGTGACTTTTGATATAGTGTCCATTCATGTACATGTGTGTCCTTTCATATTTTGTGCCTTTACATGATTAGTTATGTCCTTTCATTTATGTGGTTTAATCCTATAAATAGCCATGTAATTTTTCATTTGTAAGCATGAGTTTTGTACAAGAGAGTTCATTAATATTTGTGTGTTTAAGAGAAATAAAAAAAAGTGTTTATAAATTATTCTCCACATTTATTTTTCGCTGCGATTTATATATTGAGGCACGTTATACAACAAAAACTACATATGATTTTTTCTTATGTGGTGTGGAGTCATTGATAATTTTTTTTATCAAGTTTCGTGCTCCACTTATCACGTCCCATCAAGGATATGAAGGTGATGACATGGAAGATGAATATGAAATAGAAGATCCAGACCACGATGAGTCGCATAACAGAAATGCTGGTGGCTCAGATTCTGACATGGACGAATATGATGAATACATGGTTTGTTCATAACTGATGCATGCAAAACTGAATGTAAATTTGAGGAATCTAATTAATTGTTTTTCTTGATCAATCTATTAATATTCAGACTTTAGTCGTTAATATTCTCCTCTCCTTCTTCGTCCTATTTGTAGAATAGTGGTGCACATGATACTACTGCTGCTCAAGCAAAAATTTGTCTTTTTAATTCTCATTATATATTTTTCAATTTTAAAAATTTCAGTGTACTGCTATGTACATTTGTAGAGGAAGCTTCGAGTTTTAAGCTTCTTAATTATTTAGTTGTGTTAAATGCAAGAATGAATGGTTTATGGCGTGTTGATATTATTTTTGCCTTTTCTCTTGATCTAAGAATAGAATTTTTGTCATTTCAAGAAGTTAAATATGGGCTCATAATTGCAAGAAATTTATGGGTGGATATTTTGTTTTGTAGTATTCTTGAGGTTCTTATATTGGTCAGATGATGATGATGATGATGATGATGATGATGATGATGATTGTTGTTGTTGTTTATTTTTTTATTTGTAATTAATGGTTAATTTGATTGTTTTATTCAAGGATTGGACTCTGTGATATATGAAGCTGGGAAATATGGGATTAAGCTGATTTTGAGCATTGTGAATTATTATGAGGCCTCTGGAGGAAAAAACAGTACGTGGACTGGAAAAGGGGCAAAATATAATTTCTGATGATGATTTCTACACAAACTCAGTTGTGAAGGGATACTATAAGAACCACACAAGGGTAAGGATTAATAAGTTTCTCACCGATTAAGAATATTTTTCTTTAGAAAAAACCATGGTTAAACTCTTTTTCCTTTTTTTAAAAAAATTAATAATATTAATAATAGTAAAATTGATTTTTTTTCTTAATCGTGTCTGGTTTCAAACTAGGTAATTTTTCCACCAAAACATAATCACTTTGCCCTCTTTCTCATATGTCGATATCTTTTGGTTAAAGGTCGAAATAAATAACTTGTGGATAATCACTTTTTCGAACAGATAAAGCATCACTTGTGTAGTGCAACTGGTTTTGTTGCTGTAAAGAAACATTAAACACATTACATATTTTGAATCAAATCTTTTAACTAATTTAACAATAATTGCAAAAAGTACCATCAAAGTTTGATTTATATTACAAAAACACCCAACTATCATCCAAAATTACAAAAATCCTTACATTTGCATCTTTTTTTTTTTCACAAATATTCCCTAGTTCAACTACAAATTGAAAAGTGGAAACAAATATTTATAATTTTTAATTGGGGTCCTTTTGCAATTAGACCAAAATTCAAGGGTATTCTTGTAATTGATCTTAGCTTGATAATGGGCTGTAATGATTGTATTTGTTCATCATAAAATCTCTTTGCATTAATACTCTAGCTATTTTTCATTATAGGTCATAGTTCCGATAAACACGATTGAGTTACTCGAGCACCATCAGTTGCTCTAGCTCTTGCATCATTTGACTCGCATTCTAGTCATTCATGTGCATTTTCATCGGCCGACATCAGTTCTAGTAATGTACATCTGATCCAAGTGGAGCCCATTGGTGGTAGAAGGCAATCGGATTGATTTGTGCAAATCGTCTTTTAACAGCTTGCACGAGTAGATACCCTCTCATGACCCATCGAGTAATATTAAAGAAGATGTGAGTTAGATTTAGATCATGAGTCGTTGAATATGTTTCCACTTTAGACTTTTACATTGAACTTGTAATGCTTGAATATGTTAGCATATACTTTTGGTGATTTTTATTTTAGTATTTTTGAACTTATTAATTAGATTGGTGTTGATTTTGTTATTTGATTGTTGTTAATTTTGTTAAATATTACTAGTATGTGGTATTGTGTTGTATTGTTTGCAATCAATAGGGAATATATATTTATTTAAATGTAGCGACCGAATTATGATGGAATAAATACAAAAATAAATGAAGATTATATAGTGACGGACTCGTGACGGATATATATTCCGGCACTATCTGTCAATATTATGTCGCGCTGACAACATCATTATGTTGTAATTCTGTCACGAATACCTTCGAGTCGCTATTATGTCGAATATTAGCGACGGAAATAATAATTCGTTGGCATACTTTTAGCGACTAGGAGTTTTGCGATAGGATTTTCTATTGCTATTTTTCCCTATTTTGTGACCAAATGCTTTTAGTGACCAAATTTTCTGTCGCTAAGTTGAGGTTTTCTTGTAGTGATATAATTATCATCGAGCAGGTTTATATTGGCATGTATCGTGTAATATTGATGGAATATATAATATCGGTCAATTATCCAGTTGCATACGTAATCAATGAAGTCTCATTATTTTTTTGAAGATATCACAAGGTTGCTTTTCTTGTTTTAGAATCACAAAAAAATTTAGTTCATCAATAATTATTTATTTTTTTCAATTTTCTTTTAAGAAAATAGATTTAGCAAGGCGAATTAGAATCCTCTCGGTAAGACCGAGTAATCGTGTTGAACCGGTTATTAATCGGCCAGTTAATTAACCGGCGGTTAATTTAATCGGTTTTTGCTTAACCGTAATCTAACCGACTGAGAACCGGTTAAGGTTACGGTTAAACTGGTTAATCGAACCGGGCGGTTAACCGAAAAGCCGCCGATTAACCGCCGATTTTTTTTATTTTTTAAAAAGCAGTCGATCGGCCGCCGGTCGACTGCTGGATTGACTGAAGGACAGTGAGTTTTGTATTTCAAAGGCAGTCGATCGACTGAAATTCTGTCGATCGACTGACACTCTGTCGATCGACAGGCAGTCGATCAACAGAAATGCAGCCGATCGACTACATAGCAGTCGTTCGTTTTTTGTTTTTTTTTGGAAAAAAAAATAACTTTAAAAAAAAGGACGTGATTTTAATTCTAATATCAAATATTAAATTTTAACTTTTAATATTAGAATTAACTTGTCTACGTTCCTCGTAAATGAATCAAATTCCACGTAGTTCGAATTTTCTTTTTTTGAAACAAATAAGTTTTAAAAAAAGACTTAAATTTAATTCTAATATTAGAAATTAAAATTAAATTTTAACTTTTAATATTAGAATTAAATTGCCTACGTATTCTCGAAAAGGAATCAAAGTCCACGTAGTTCGAATTTTCTTTTTTTGAAACAAATAAGTTTTAAAAAAAAGGACTTGAATTTAATTTCAATATTAGAAATTAAAATTAAATTTTAACTTTTAATATTAGAATTAAATTGCTTACGTATCCTCGAAAAGGAATCAAAATTCATGTAGTTCTTTTACTTATCCACTTACCTATTCGTCGTTATCGTTGCTTCCCGAAGTGGTATCGTAATAGTCGCTCTCTTCACCTTCATCCAATTGTATTTCTTGTTCTCGCGATTTGACTTTCACCCAATCGTTCATCAACATTTGATTTTCAAGATTTTTGGGAGATCGACGCACATCTAACATATAGCCTCCTGTGCTGAAGGCCTGTTCAACAGAAACTGTCGAAATAGGAACGGCAAGGACCTCCTTGGCAACCCTAGAGAGTGTAGGAAATATACTAGAAACTTTCAACCAAAGCTGCACAAGATCGTTAGTAATACCATCGGGCTTTTTTGGAACCGAACTCGGTTCAAAAGCCCTTAAGTAACTATCTAATTCCATTGACCAACTAGCACTCGCCTTTTATCGTTTTCGTTTAGTATTTTCAAGCAATCTCATATATGGGGCTAGAGCTCCTCGAGGGTCATTGGGTCTTGTATTAGAAGTGGTGGGGAAGGGGAAGGGGAAGGGACACATTAACATCATCACTAGAAGATACTAAACCTCATATATGGGGCTAGAGCTCCCTCGAGGGTCATTGGGTCTTGTATTAGAAGTGGCGGGGGAAGGGGAAGGGGACACATTAACATCATCACTAGAAGATTCATTGTAATCTTTAAAAAGTTGAATTAAAGATTGTTGTGCTTGGTGAGCAACACTAATAGGTCTAGGAATTGGAAGTTTTGAATCTTTTTAAAACGGTCCTAATGCATCGTAATAAATTTTAAGTAAATTTTGTAAACTCTCCACCAGATAATTCGGGTCTAAAATTTTTGCAATCAAAACAACCTCGGGAATGTAATGAAAATACTTGACTCATTTACTCAACATACTATCAATACATTCACGTAATTCAGAGTTATGGTATAAAGCAGTACTAACAAGTACTATTTGAATACAATAATCAACAAATATTAAGAGATAGAATAATAAATACCGGATAAAGCCACAGGGGCATCGTTAAAAGTTTTTAAAAGGGACATCATATTATAACAATCATCCTACATATGCGAAAACAAAGCGACATCGAAATCTTCATTATTAAAAAATGCACACAATGAATCTCTATATTCAAAAGTATCACAAGCAATTTATAAGTAGAGTTCCAACGATTTGGCACATCACTTGAAAAAAAAATTTGGATGCAATTGATTGGCCTTGCAAAATCTTCGCCATTTTTTTTTTGAAGCGAATCGTTGGAACGTAGATAATATATAGGACTCCTAATCGGTTGAATTTTAGATTTAAAAAGAGCTAAACCATCTTGAACACATAAATTCAAAATATGACAAATGCATCTAACATGAAAAAATTTGCCGCCAATAGCGGGTTGACAAAAATCTTTAACATATCTAAACTAGTCGTATTAGCGGCAGTATTATCAAATGAAATTGAAAAAGCTTTGTTAGCTAAATGATACTCGGACAAAACAGTGGATATTTTGCGCGAAATATTCACCGTCGTATGTTGACTATCAAACTTTCTACATGCAATTAAACGTTTTTGCAAAACCCAAGAATTATCAATCCAATGACAAGTAATTCCCATATAATTATGATTATGAAAGGAATCCGTCCAAATATCCGAACATATAGAGACACTATGAGGCAAACTATCAAATATTGAAATAAAACTCAATTTATACTTACCGACCATTTTTTCAATATCGCGAGTCAATTTATTTCGTAAAATCCTTGTACTAGATGGAAATGCTAGTATAATTTTCATAATGACTACTATGCGCATGATTAAAAGGAAGACTCATAACGTAAACAAAGTTTGCAAGAAACTTTCTATGACCACTTTCGGTATAGAAATAAACTAGAAGAACTCGTACCTTGGCCGCCGGTCCCGACGCCTGCGGTAGATGAAGATGAGAAGTTTAGTTGTATTTGAGAACTACCGGCGCCATATTTGTCGGGATGCTTCTTCTCCATGTGATATTTGAGAGACCCATAACCTCTATTATTTTTAGAACCGAAGGCGTAATGAGTCGAGTAATAATTGCATTGCCCTCGAGGTTCGTCGTTGATCGTCTTTTTGTGAAATGCAATCGGAAGATGGGGGAAACAAATTCCCTCAGTTTTGATTGAGGCGGTGGCATATCATCCTCTCCCTCCTCATCTTCATCCAAATTGACGGCGTCGGCGACTCGATTTCATCGGAGTTAGGTAATTCCTCTTCAAAATTGGTTTGCTTTTGCGAGTCGAAATTGATTTGATTATATAAGTTCTCAACGCCGTCATCTCATCATAAACATAATCTCCGGCAACGGTCGAAGATTCTCGTCGAGATCCTCGTCGACCTCGACCTCGACGAGAAGAGGTTTGAGTGTTGCTATTGACATTACGGGAAGAACTTGCCATATTGATATTATAAAAGAGAATTAAGTAAAACGAGATTAGGAAGAATAAGAATATTATTGATAATATTATATTTCTTGCACAAATTAGAAACTTGATTTTAAACTTGAAAATATAAGAGAAGAAGAAGAAGAATAGTAGAGATGAGTTGGTGTTGGAGAGTGGGGTATTTATTGTCAAAATCTATCCAATTTTTTTTTAAAAAGTAGCCGTTGTAACCGGAGGTTAAACCGGTTAACCGCGGTTAAACCGGTTAACCACGCTTAAACCGCCCAATAACTACTTTTCGTTTGAATTTGAGTCGTTGATCTCAGCCGTTGATTATCAACGGCTATCAACCTCGGGGGTTAAACCGCCGGCGAATTTAAAAAAAAAAAAAAAAAACGGTTAAAACCGGCGGTTAACCGCGGCGATTGCAGTTAGCCGGTCAGGTTAACCGTAACCTAAACGCCGTCCATCTGTTCACAGTTACGA
This sequence comes from Phtheirospermum japonicum, assembly GCA_014905375.1. Lineage (NCBI taxonomy): Eukaryota > Viridiplantae > Streptophyta > Magnoliopsida > Lamiales > Orobanchaceae > Phtheirospermum > Phtheirospermum japonicum. Next base: position 481,983 of record BMAC01000130.1, read on the forward strand.
TTTTAACCGTAATCGACAGTCAACAGATAACCGTAACTGATCAACCGATTATTAACTGATTCAACACATCTAAGACCGAGGTCATTTCGTGCCCTAGAAAAATTTATAGAAAAGAGAAAATTAATAAAAACTTCCGAGGGAATTTAATTCCCCTCGGGAGTAACCGTAACTGGTAAAGATCGTACAAAAGACAATTAGGGCACAACCCTGCGCTCCATTTCTTCTTCTCGTCTTTCTTTTCCATTTTCCGCCGCCGCCCGTCGCTTTTGCTGCCATCGTGCACCACCACAGACCACCATCTGCCACCTCCGCCGACCTCCAGCAGCCGCCATCACCACCTCCAACTATCGACCTCCACCTCCACTGCTGCTCCACCACTGCCCTAGCCTCCAATCGCTGCCGCATGCCCCATCCTCCAACCAGGCCGCCACCTCCCCACATTAAACGAGGTACTCTGGCAATTTTTTGAATTTTTTTTCTTTTTTGTATATTTTAGGGATTAGAGTTTGAGATTAGGTTTGTTGTGTAGTTAAAATAAATTAGAGGTTAATTATGTAAAATAAAAAAACACTTCAATTCGGGCTATTGTTTTGAGATTTCGTCCTCATTCAAAGAAAAACATTGATTTCGGTCCCAAAAACCTACAAAAAACAACTTCAATTCAATTCAGTATTGTTTTTGAAGAATCGGACAATAATCCAATATAGGTTCGTTCGTCAACACTTCCATATCCTTTTTTTTTTTTTTAAGGTTTGGGTATCTGTTTTTGTTTATAATATTTTTATTAGGATTAGTTTTTCCGATTTCTTTAATGCAATTCTCTTAACATGTTAAAAAAATTGGGAATTGATTAGTTTACTTTGTACTCGCAGTATGATAATGATGAACTCAGATATTGTGATTGAAATCCTGGCAAGATTACCTGCGAAATTGTTGGTTCGTTTCATGGCCGTTTGCAGATTGTGGAAATCAATCATCACCAGCCCCCAATTCAGGCTTGTTTCAAAACGCCCCTCTAAATTATTGGTGCATACCAATCGAGAATGTTATTCCCTTGTTGAGGATGAAGAAGAGAATCTTGTTCTGATGTTTGAAACTGATTTCCCCTTGAGGCATTATTTGTATGAATCAGCTGTACTAATGGGCAGCGACAATGGCTTGTTATGCATTGGCATACATATTTCTTGCGAAAAAGTATATTATTGTGTTATTATATGGAACCCTTGTATAAGAAAACATGTGGTGATACCCGACCAACCCATCGATATGGATGGCCGCTTCCTTCGATGTTCTTATGGATTTGGGGCCACGATCAGCGGCCTTGATTATAAACTCGTGTGCCTTGTGAGCTTCCATGTTACCCTTTCTGATGATGATGATGATTGGACCTCGAGAAAAGCTTTCAACATTTACTCCTTGAAAACAGGCACATGGCGCAGGAAATATCTGGATTTTGATTTATATATCTGCAGGTCGTTTAGTCTCACCCCTGCTTTGCTWAGAGGTAGGCTTCACTGGATTATTTTCGATTGTAGTAGCACCAACTTCAACTTTATTTCCTCATTTGAATTGGAGGATGAGGTCTTTGAGGATAATAGGAATAATAGTATTATGTTACCCCAACATTTATCAGTCGCATCTGAATTGTTTATTATGCAAGATGTTACMGTAATAAAGGAATCACTCCTCGCTGTGATAGCTCAGGAGATCAGAGGGGGACATTGTACCATTTGGGTGATGGAAGAGTATGGAGATGTCAACTCGTGGAGCAAGATGTGCAACATTGATCTGACGATGTCGAATCTTGGTATGAGGGTTCAGGTAAATACGTTCCGTTTATTGAAGAATGGTGAGGAGCTCTTGCTAGGCTTGTCCGGACCGTGGCATCCTCGAAAGCTAGTGACATACAACCCAACGACGATGAGAACGAACGATTTATTATCATCRTCTGAATTACTGTATGGATTTACTAGTTACTACAAGGAAAGTCTAGTTTTGCTCGCGGATGATCATCGTGCAGTTGCGGACCACAAGGTTTTGTCAAGTTTCAATCCAAGTATCCAAGTCGGTTATTATCCCGGAGGAGGAGTTGTTGGTTTCCAATTGTATCATAATAATAATAATAATAATAATAATAATGCACCTGTTTTTCCAATGTTCTTGGATCAATATGGTTATTATTATGTCTGGACAGGTTTCCATTGGTTACAGCTTATTAATTATAATCCACAGTAATAATAATGGAGGAACTGAGAAGTGGAAGAAGAGCATGCAAGGATTGTTCAGCACCTTGTAATCAGCAATGGCGGACTCGCCACTTTTCTTATTTCTCTTGGTTCAACTTCTGCCAAATTAAATTGCCTTTCAAAATTGTTCCAAAGTCCTTTCGTACCTTTCGCCAGAATTTATTATTATTGTTTTTCTTTTTTTGCAATTTTAGTCTTTTATTATCTGATTTATAGACCGGTTATATCCAGATTATTGTGAGTGGTTGTTTCAGTTTATTCAAACTGATATTTGGATTTTAGATACTTGATGTCTCGAGTTTGTTGTTAAGGTTATTTGGTCCATATTCAATGTTTGTATCAATTTCTCCATGTAAAAACATCCTCCTAAAAAGCAGATGACAAATATTTGTGTCGAGTTGGGATATTTTGACAGTAACAAACTGAACTAGTGTTGTTATAGGAATTTGTGAACAAAAAAAATCACTGTCATTAACAGGAGATCAGTTTATACCCTTAGACCGATGCATTGCTAAAATTTCTGATCAGATTCTTAACGGCTTTTGATATCCGCAGCTTTATGTACAATTTACTGACGACACATTGTATTTCATTGTCCCTCAAATTCATACACTTCAAAGTCAATAATAATAGTAATTAAATAATGTCAAACTAGGAATTCGTATTTCATTGTCCCTCAAATTCATACACTTCAAAGTCAATAATAATAGTAATTAAATAATGTCAAACTAAGAATTCGAACTCAAAAATGTTGGCTTGAAAACCCCACCTCCGCTTAAATCCCGATCCACACAAAAAATTGACGCACTGAAAATTTTATTTTTGGTACATTATATTGGTCACTTTTTAAAAATGGTAATTAATGTTGGTCAGCATCAAACTACATATAATAAGTTGGCAAATTCATCAAATATGGTACAAAAAAAGCCCGATCGGGCTTCTATACTTACGTGGCATGACTAAATCATTTCTTATTATTTTTTATTTAAATTAAATTTCGAAATTAAAAAAACTGACCCTAACTACCTAATAAATCCTCGATTAAATTAATATACATCTTTCAACCCCAATTTCAGAAACTCATCTTTCAGCCTCAATTTTAGACATGCATTTTCATCCCTAGTACTCATAAGTATAATTAATCATGGTGTTGAAGGAAAAACACAATTAGTGTGTTTTCGTCAATAAGTTATTGATGAGGGCAATTTAGGTATTCTCTAGTCTTATGTAATAATGGAACTGTGTAATCGGTACCCTATATAAAGGGCCCCTTGATTAATGAGAACGCTAATCATTCTCCGTCTCTCTTTTGTCTCGTACATTTTCTGCTTTACTTTTACACTTTTCTACTTCTACTTTTACACGTTATCAGCACGAATTTGCTCGGAAAAAAACAAAAAAAACGAAGAAGAAGGAAGAATAATCGAGTTGGAACTCTTGGATTTGAATTGATATTTGCCCTGAGAAAGAATTTCCTACAAGGTATCTTCAATATTCATAAAATATAATTTGATTTATTATGTTGATCCATATACACATATGAGTTCTGTTGAATTGGGATTAGGCAGTTTGAGTATATATTTGATTTCAAAAATTGCACTTCATGAGGATTGAACCTGGGACCTCTGGGTCCATTGTTTCTTCTTATGCACAAGCTTTCACCATTGTGCTGCTTATTTTTCTTATACAACTTTTACTCTTAATATAAATTTGTTTACTTGAAAAAAAAAAAGAAAAAAAAAAAGCTAAAAATAAAACCTGGCCAGAATCGAACCTGGGTGGTTATTATATGTTTAGTTATTGTGACTATTCTGCTATACCTTTTGTTTGACAATATTTGAATTTGTTTTTATTTTTATATAACTGTTTTGTTCCTGTTTTAATAAATGCATCACGTTGCATATTATTTATTTATTAATATCCTTTAGAGGGTTATTTAATAAAATATATGTGCGTATTCTTGTGATAATGAAAATTCATGAGTAATACAAAATAATATAAACTTATCATGTGATAAAAGTAATTTCACAAAAAATCGAAAAACGTGATATGTGGCCTACGCTCTTATAATCTAATTCATGTTTTTGAAAAAAATTGTAAATCATTACAATTACGTAATCCAAATATCTCCAACCTTGTTTTATAAGATGGTTGAACCCACTCGTCCCTAATTTGAAATATTGGATTCAGAAGAAATTGAGTACCATCATTGGGTTTCTGATGTGGAAACTACTTTCATGTGAAGGGGTTTCACATCCACGATCATACCATTCACCGATCCAACAGACAAAAGACCGTCTGATAAAATTAAAGACAATGCCCTAATGTTTTTGCGGCGTCATATTGACCTAAACTTACGCTGGGAGTACCTTCAGTTGAAGACACCCAAAGAACTGTGGGGTGCCCTCAAGGGACGTTTTGGAAACATATATGACACTTTGCTTCCAGAACCGACCGTTCAATGGAATGAAATCCGCTTACTTGACTATAAGAGGGTCAATGACTTCAACAAGGACATGTTGCGCTTAAAAGCACGTCTTACCTTCTGTGGAAAGCAAATCACGGAAGATGATATGATACAAAAAAACTCTATCCACTTTTCCTACTTCAGCACTTATACTAGCGACCCAGTATATGCTCAAGTATGATAAAAAAAGGATTACAACTTTTAATAAGTTGATTAATATGCTGCAAGTAGCTGAGAGGCACGATCAGGTTCTCTTGAATAATAATGTTAAATCTGCCGGGACAAAGAAAATTCCCAAAAGTAATTATGGTCAAGCGAATAGTGGAAAGAACCCCAATGCAAAAGGGATTGGACGTGTTAATCCCCCTCAAAGTGGTAATTACGCACCACGAGACAAGGGCCATGGGGTCCGCAGTAGAGGCCGTGGTAGGGGCCGTGGAGGCTCTCCCCATGTATGGAGCAAAGATGGTGTAGTTCTCAAAGTGTCCATGGTAATATTGGGACTGGTGGTTATAAAACCAAGGCACCACACGAGAACCCCTCAAAGAAACGAGAGAGAGTTGGGAATGAACCTTGCTATAGATGTGGTGATACTAGGCATTGGTACCAAAACTGTCACGCAAGTGATAAGGTGGCAGCCATCTACAAGAGACTTAGAGAGTCTAAAGAACAAGAGACTCACTATGTGGAAGATGGAGATCTTGACGCTGATGTCAACCTCACGATTGTGGACTTCAATGGCAATAAGAACCTTACTCAGTCACTTGATGTTCCTGATTTTGAGTGATCTACTTCATCTATTTACTTATAGTTCGAGATATTTGTGATGGCATGATCGCCTCATTTTATTGAGAATATGAAATTTGGTATTTTTTTTGAATTAGATTTATTTTGGAGAAGACATTTATTTGATTGGATTATTAACAATTTTGAATTTTATTCTAAAGTATTGAATGTATTCGACTTTATTATTTACAAAACTATGTGCCTGGTTCAAATACAACAATAAGATGTGCAAAAATACATCTTACGCATAGAGCTACATATTGGAATGAGAAGTATATCATTCTAAATCGTCCACAACACTCCAATGAATAAGAGAAATTTCTCTAACTCTTTCCATGACACTATCACCATTTTTATAAGGAATGTCGCGCGGCGAAATAGTGTGCTTAGCTAATAGTGGGACTACTCACACAATTTTAAGAAATAGATAATTATTTATTGGATTAATTTCTTATAACTCATCTGTGACTACGATGATTGAGACATCCCAACTAATCAAAGGGCGAGGTACTGCCATGTTCTTGATGCCTGATGGCACAATGATAACAGTCACAGAAGCTCTATATGCACCTAGATCAAATCGAGCCTTATTGAGTTTTAAAGATATTTGTGCCAACGGCTATCACTTGGAAACTCACTGTATTACCTCTAATGGATGTGGAAGAAAACACATCTTAGAGAAACTAATGAGTCAATCTAGTGGGTTATACCTCACTACTATACGGATTATTGAATCTTATGCCGTCACCAATAACGAACTATGTGACACTGACTCATATAGGCTTTGGCATGACCGTCTTGGACATCCTGGTCGTGACATGATGATCCATATTTTTTGAAAAACTCACACGGACATCCTTTCTTTCGAGTGATTCATAAAGTGAGATATAAACGCAATGCACTATCCAATGTTGGTACTACTGCTGCACAAGTGCAGCTAATAACTTCTGAAGCACAAGATGCATTACCTACATCTCACTCCGCCTCAATATCTATCTCAAAGGCAAATCACTCGTTTTTCAAAGCCTGCTCTTTAGAAAAAACAGGATCGAGACCTTCCTATACTATAGATACAAAGCAAAACATACCATTCTTACAAAGAATCCAAGGTGATACATGTGGACATAACCATTCAAAATGCAGATAATTCAAGTATTTTATAGTTTTGGTCGATACTTCGGCACGTATTGTCCATAGAAATATTGCATTTTCAAAACTTCTAGCACATTTAATATGATTGAGGACTCACCACCCTTATCAAACACCCAAACTCATAATGCTAGAGAGTTTACATCAAAAGTACTTGATGACTATTGCATTTTAATCGATGTACTGGATCTTCTACCCTAATGTGCATATATAATAAGGTCTCGAAGAAGACACCGTCAAAAAGAATTAAGTCAATATTTATGCGCACTCATTTGTCTTTGCATAGGTTTATGCAATATTGCACGCAACTCTTACTTATTCATTTATGAACCCCTGCTAACCAAATATTTTGCGTACCAGTTGGTAACTGGATATAAGCATGATAATTCATATCTACGCATATTTGATTAAGCAGTAAATGTGCCTATTGCGCTCCCACAATGCATTCTATGGGTTTTCAAAGACGATTGAGTATTTATGTTGGATATGAACCTCCAAAAATCATTCGCTATTTGAAGCCTTTGACAGACGATCTCTTTATCGCTAAATTAGCGAATTTGTCACTCTAATGAGACAGTCTTCCCGTCATTAGGGGGAGATAAGAAAAAGTATTTTCTAATGGAACGACAGGAATAGTTTCATATTATGTCTCATTATGATCCTCGCATTTCACAATGTATCGTGAAAGAAAAGTGAATAATTGATCTTCAAAGTATAGAAGACTCAATTTCTAAAGTAACGAGATCATTTATATACAAGCTGCAAATGTGTCTGCAAGGTTAAAAGTCTCTATGAATGGCACAATGTCACATATTAAGACATTGCAACCATACTTAGTGGAGGTGTGGTTGAGGTCGTGACTCCCAAAAGGAACAGGGGGAGGTCACGTGGTTCGATCAATACTCGCCCAAGGAATAAGAGGGCATGTATGGCACAACTTTAATTGATCATCAATGAAGATAATGACTCTCATGAGATTATCTCTAATTATACATATGTCCATGAATCATTATTGGAGGAGGCTCTAAAGTTTAATATGATTCCAGAGAATAAAGAAATCTCAATGTACAATGAGAGTTTATGTAAGTTGATGGAAAGACTTTTCATACACATTGATGATATATACATTGTTGCTCAAAGAATCATAGAGCACAATAGTATCGAACCACGCTCTATTGAAATATCAAAATAGAGCAAATTGACCTAAATGTAAAGAATCAATCCAGGTAGAACTAAACTCATTGACAACAAGGTAGGTATTTGGTTTGGTAGTGCTAACCTCACCAAGTGTAAAGCCTGTAGGACATAAACAAAGTTTTATCAGAAAGCGTAATGAGAAAAATAAAGCCATGAGATGTAAATCTAAACTCGAAGCACAAAGTTTTTCAAAATGCCTTGGAATTGACTATGAGGATATGTAATCTCTCATAATAGATGTTCTAATTCCAAAGAACTGAGAATGCATCTTATACCTGTGTTTACATCATATCTCTATGGGGATCATGATTTAGAGATATACGGAAGTGCTTGCTGGCCTTTCATTTCCAAGGCAAGTGACTCTAAGCCACGGAGTGCATTTGCAAATTAAATTGAAACACTCACTTTATGGATTAAAATAATCCAGACGGATGTGGTATAACCGTCTAAGTGACTACTTAATTGGGAAAATATAATATATATGCCCTTGCGTATTTATAAGTTTCAAATTCGCGATTATAATTGTATATGTCGATGAAAGGAACATAACATCCACTCTTAATGAAATAAGAGATATCGCTAGTTTTTTGAAATTCTTAATTTGAGATAATGCATAATGGGAAAACTCGGTCATGTTAAGGCTTTAAACGAAAACCGAGTTTGTGGAATACTAAATTCTACAGTTTGCATATATCCAAAAGATGATCAGGCAATTAAATATGGATAAGTGCAATATGTTAGCACTCCTATGATTGGTCAAAGTGAAAGAGAATATCAATTTCGTCAATGGAATGACGAACAACTGGTGGGAGTTGAAATTCTCTACCTACGTACAATATTGCATATTATTGTACCATTACTAATAAACTTGACCAAATATTACTTCTCAAAATTGTTATCTTGATTTAACTCAAGAAAGTGCAATGTCACTGGAATGAAATCAAAATGTAATTTGATACCTAAAAGAAACCATTGACGTGAGTTTAGTTTTCTCATTCATAAATATAATTGGGACTGTAAATGGTCTTGTAATCACTATAAAAAAACGTTGAGTTTACTTCCTACTGAGAAACACCAAATAGTATCGTTGATGTTGGTTACTCATTCGATCCATGTAAAGAGATCATTATCGTTGATGTTGGTTACTCATTCGATCCATGTAAAGAGATCATTACTCACCAAATGTTTGTGAGTATCTACGATAAATGTTATGATCATTCATATATCTGATGATAGTGGTTTGAACTCTATCACTGAAGAAAATGTGATAATATGAGTAATATCACCACAACTATTCTAAAACCAACAATTATGCACTTTCTCAAGAATCAAGTAAATTGAGGAAGTTGATACTTTCAAAGTTCTCTTGATGGATGTAAATATCAGAGAAGGGTGTACACTCTAGGGGGAGTCTTAACATAGGTGTGTTGTACTCTTTTTCCTTAGACCAAGTTTTATTTTTCCCATTGGGTTTTGTTACTTGGCAAGGTTTTAACGAGGTAATAATGAAACACCATTTCACCCTTTGACTTGGCACGAGGGGGAGTGTTGAAGGAAAAACACAATTAGTGTGCCTTCGTCAATAAGTTATTGATGAGGGTAATTTAGGTATTCTTTAGCCTTATGTAATTATTGAACTGTGTAATCGGCACCCTATATAAAGGGCCCCTTGATTAATGAGAACGCAATTCATTCTCCATCTCTCTTTTGTCTCGTACCTTTTCTACTTTACTTTTACACTTTTCTGCTTCTACTTTTACACATGGTTAATTATAGAGAATTTTAAGTACCAAGATTTGAAAATGTGCAGTATGATGTGAGAAATTATTTCAAAGTTATTTCATAAGGAGAAAGTCCTTAATCTCGTGAATCTGCTTTGGCTACAAACAATTGACTTAACCAAACAAAGTCGTTAAGAAAAGTTGTACGTAGCTTAACTTCAAATAACACAGTTAGTTTGTCTTCTATGTTAAGGAAAAACACAGCTCTAATACAACAAGCTTAAGGAAAATTTTACTTAAAATTATTGTTAATTAAAAATTATTTTTACTTAATAGAACACATCATCAACAGTTTTATTATTATTATAATATATATTGCATTAAAATATTAAAATTGGATCCTAAATCTAACAATTTTTAAATTATTATAGGGAAAATAGATAAACGGGAATTAACTCTAACTCTCACCTGTGGAAAAAAAGGTAAAAGGTGCTGAGAAGAAAATAATACTATATGCCCGATGTAAATTAATATTTTTTTATTTCCATTTAATTATAATATAATCCATCTAATAGGAAAACCTACCTTATATTAACACAATTAGTTTATAAACTGGCGAAAAAGGTGGGCATTGATAGAAATCACATAAAAATGTAAATTTTATCTTGGAAAATATTAATTTAAAAAAAATATTGTCTTTTGCAAAATTTCAAAAACATCTTTAGAAACTACGTTAACTATCTTATTCACAATAATATCATTTCAACCGCATCGAATCTTTACGACTCTTAATGACTGGCGTTGGAGAAAGTATTACTATGACTCTTATGTATAGTCATTGTGAAACAAATAATAAGTAAAAAATTATTTATGTAATTATATCATATAAGCTATAGTTATTGTTCTTTTTTATTTTCTTCTTATAAAAACGATGGTTTGACGAATATAGACCGATTTTGTATACATGATACTATGCGGGTTAGTTGTAGATGTGAGAAGTACAATGTTGTGATTGCTAATTTTATGTATTTTAATTTCCCAATTTCCTGTGTAAGATATTAAGTAGCTTGAATATGAGAAGAGAATAGGAAGGGACAAACTTCTTTAACTTGAGGAGGAAGGGAGAGAAATTAAGAAGGATGATGAAATTTGCAAAATATCCGATTCATTCCTTTTTGCCCTTGTTCACATACATATATAATTACATAAGGGGGGACCATTTCCACATGCTGATCCACAAAACCGGAGCATCACTAACAACTTCAAATAAGACAATATAAAGGAATTAGACTTAATTAACTAAATGAACCATCAGCCCATGTGTTAAGCCCAAGTCTGGCCCTGTGATCCGCTACAATCCAGTCCAGCACCGCACCCATTCTGTCCATGGTTTGGTGACCCGACCCGTACCGATTGCCCAATTCCACCTTTAATCCCTTTCGAATTTTCCCCATTCTCCATACTTGCCCTAACTCTCAATTTTTCAGCAATCCCCTTCCGATTCATGACAATACCTCCTCCCTCCCAAGATCCTTGTCCCCAAGGATCAAAATTTGGGAATAAACAATGTAAGTAATCCTCATCTCCCCAAGTTGCAAGTTCTTGTTTTTCATTACACCAATGGACTAGGAATTGACTGATTTCCCTTCTTTTTCTCGCAGCGACCCTTTGTCCAATTGATTCCTATGGAAAGATCTGAACATTCCGCCATTCCCCACCTCTAGTAAGTCTAAACTGGGTGGCGGCATGATAGTGGGGCTGAGCTTCTTCTTCAATGGGGACACGTGGAAAACAGGATGAATGCGAGCATCTTCTGGCAACTGTAGACGGTAAGCAACCTCTCCAATTCTCTCTAAAATCTGAAAAGGACCATAAAATCGAGCTGAAAGTTTCATGTTTTTCCTAAATGCAACTGATGCCTATCAGAATGGTTGTAGCTCAAGATAAACCCAATCCCCCTTCTCAAAATGTTTCTCCACTCTTTTTTTATCTGCATAAAATTTCATGCGATCTTGTGCTTGTCTTAGATTATTCATGAGTTCATGTATTAGCTCTTGCCTCTGTTGAATGAAATCTGAGGCATCAGGGTTCTGAACAATGATGTGTGTTTCAATGAATGAAATAGGTGGTTGATGACCATATAGGGCTTGGAAAGGAGTATTCTTTAGACTTGTGTGTTAGTTTGTGTTATACCAAAACTCTGCTAAGGGTATCCATTTAGCCCAGTGCCTAGGATTTTGTTGAACCATGCACCTGAGATAATTTTCTAAGCACTGGTTGAGTCTTTCAGTCTGACCATCAGAATGGGGGTGATAAGCAGATGTAAAATCTAGCTGAGTCCCCATTGCCCTGAATAACTCCCTCCAAAATGCACTAGTAAATACCTTATCCCTGTTTGTGACTATGTGTAGAGGTTGTCCATGTAATTTGTAGAATGGGTCTAGGAATACCTTAGCAACTATGGCGGTTTTGAATGGATGTGCTAGGGTCAGGAAATGTCCATATTTGGTGAGTCTGTCTATTACCACCAAAATCACATCTTTTACCAAGGACTTAGACATCCCTTCAATGAAATCCGTAGATATAAGAGTCCAAGCCTGGTTGGGAACGGGCAATGGTTGTAGTAGTCCTGGTATAGTCCCCCTTCAGCCTTGTACCGAGCACACACATTACATTTCTTAACCCAGTCCTCCACCTCTTTCTTCATCAATGGCCAATAGAAAACCCTGCTAACTCTTTTATAAGTGCCCAAAATGCTAGAATGTCCTCCATAAGCTGAGTTGTGCATCTCAGCAAGAATGGTCTTCCTCAATGAGGGATCACTCCACACTCCTATCCTTCCTTTATATTTAATGATCTCTCCCTATAGCTCAAACTCAGGATGTGATATTGGGTCTAAGGACTTTGCTACCAAAATCTTGGCAAAGAAAAGATCATTTGTATAGCTAGAAGCAACATGCTGGACCCATGTAGGTGTAATGGTTGAGATAGCTTTACAATTGTTTTGGTTGCTTTCTTTTCTAGACAAAGCATCTGCCAGCTTGTCCTCCACCCCCTTCTTATAATGAATCTAATAATCAAACCCTAGCAACTTAATTTCCTTTGAAATTGCATGTGGCAATCTTGTCAAAGAGTTTCTGTATTGTGTGGTAGGAATGTGGTCATAAATCTTAATTCATTACCCAACTAAGGTGGGAATATTTAGTTTGAAATTCATATAAAAATATTTCCCCAGAAGAATGTTTTGCAATGAGTGTTGGTGTTAAACGAAAGTATAAGTCGCAACGACCTAATGGATTTAGGTCGCATGATCACAGACCTACTTGGCAACCTGATAACCTTAGGTCCCATAGTTGGCGACCTGATAGGATCAGGCCGAGTGAGTGCCGAGCTGACAGGTCTCAGCACCAGAGGTCTGCATGGAGCCTACATCACGTCAGATGACATTAGCCCTAGATTATTACAGTCCAGTCTGCTACAGCTGTCAAATAGTACTGTAGCTTTACTAGTTGCACGATCATAGTTAGCCATTGTCAGATGTACTATGGCAATTCTGACCGCCAGGATCTAGAGCAACCTTAGTCTGTAGTGTTGCTATAAATAGTTGTGTATTTCATTGATGTGATGTATGAAAAACAGATTACCAAAATATATATATAGTACGTTCTCCTCAGCTCATTTTACAATAGTTCGCCCTTCATTATATCAGCTCACTATGAGTTCGCAACTTTTCTTTCATGGTATCAGAGCAGGTTTGAGGGTCTGGCTCTGTTTTTCTTTACAAATGTCTCACGATAGCTCTTCCTCCTCAACCCTATCTCTAATCATTTATCCTCAAAGTCAGCTCATTTCAACCAAGTTAGATGAAAATAATTACTTAAGCTGGGGACAACAAGCCTTGACCACCATCAAGGGTTATGGTTTTGAAGCATTCATTAAGAAAGGATCTACATATCCACCACAATTTATAACCGATGAAGGAGAAAATCAGACAAACCCCCTATTTTCTATGTGAGAAAGGCAAGATCCAATCTTAGCCTCATGGATCTTGTCCTCTTTAAGTGAGAGTATTCTTGTTTTAACTGTTGGTTTCAATACATTTGAGGAAATATGGTCTGCTCTTGAGAACAACTTTACCACGCAGTCTTAAGCCAAGATAATGCAGTTTAGGATAATGTTGCAATCCTAAGGAAAAATGCCTTGTCCATGAAAGAGCATTTGAGAAAGATGAAGTCGTGTTTTGGTGTTTTAGCTTCTGCAGGGAACAAGATCTCTGAAAAAGATCAGATCTTACACATTTTGGCTAGATTAGAAAGTGAGTATGACTCGGTGATAGTTTATGTTACATCCAGGCCGCAGCCTTACACACTAGCTGAACTGCATGCCATCTTGCTTAGATATGAAGTCCGACTGGAAACCAACAGTAATAATGCTTCGTATGTTAATACAAAAGGATCTCAGCCCTCCATTAATACTGTGACACGAGTCAACACCGGAAGAGTCAACAACAGTAATTATCAACAAGGCAGAGGAAATTCATGAGGTCACAGAGGTGGCGGGAACGGTTTCAGAAGTGGCAGAGGAGGCAGACATCAAAGAGGTCGTGGAGGACGATCAAATGGAGGAGATAGAGTTGTTTGTCATATCTGCTCTATCTCTGGACATACAGCGGATAGGTGCTGGTATAGAAATAACAACTCTTGCAGTAACAATTAATCCAATCAGCAGTCAGTGAGAAATCCTTCCCTCAATATGGCACACTATGGAAATGGTGGAGGCATCAGCTCCCATACGGACTATGACTCAGATAGTCTCTGGTTTCCTGATTCTGGAGCAACTGCACTTGTAACGAACGACCTTTCAAATTTTAATGTCGCCTCAAAATATGTTGGGGGAAACATGATCCAAATGGGAAATGGAGCTGGGGTAAACATCAATCACATTCGTAACTCTTTTTTCAAATCTCCTCTCAATTTTAGAACTTTCTTGCTCAAAAATCTACTTCATGTTCCATCAATCACTAAAAATATGTTAAATCTCCAATTTTTTCTCTGATAATAATGTCTTTTTTTTAATTCTATCCTTCTTATTATCACATTAAGGATCAAACCACCAAGGCCATTTTGCTCAGAGGGACAGTTAAAGATGGACTCTACCATTTCAGCCTTCACACCACCAAGCCAGGTACTTATCAACCTCCATCTGCATCACCTTTCATCATGCGACCTGCTCAAACTTTTTTTGTTTCTATTTTTCAGAATAAAGAGCCTATTTCTGATATATGGCATTCTATATTAGGTCATTATAGTCAATATGTAATAGATAAGGCCTTGAAAAGCTGTAATATCCCTTATGACAGCAATAATAAAAGTTTATCCTTATGTTCCTCTTGCATGTTAGCAAAAAGTCACAAGCTTCCTTTTCCAAACTCTCAATTTACTAGCTCGCAAACCCTTGAACTCATTCACTATGACCTCTGGGCTGCTAGGTTTTAAGTGTGGGTGGTTAGAGTTCGCCTTAGGCTTTTAAGGTTTCTTGTATGCTTGCTTGTGATATTTCGAGTGGTGTGTGTTATATTTGCTTGGGACCTTGGCGAAGTGATGCAGTTTTAATGATTTGGTTAGGGAGTTTAGATTGTCGATCAGATTTAGTGGACTTAAGTAGATTGACTTGTTGGGAACTTTGTCCGGCTCTAGCTTCGTAATATTCTTGAGCTTAATTTTGAACTAGTGACTCAACTAGTCTCATCATCAAACACTCTCTATAGGATTTTTGTTTTGTATTTTGGAGTCATCAATTGCTCCATGTGCTCAATCGAAAAACATTGTAAGTTGCTAGTAGCAACGAGTGATCGGAGTAGTTGTACCTTCTTTGTATTGAAAAAAAAAAGAGATGAAAAAGAAAAAAAAATGTTAAAAAAAGAACAAATAAAATGTTGATGAATAAACAAGGATACGTTATAATTCCTTGAAGTTATTATGTAATAAACGTGCAACCCTTGAACATTTCCTTTTTTTGTTAAAGAGAGTTGTAGATGATTGCGGCTAGTAGGGAGCCGATTAACGGTTCGAGCGTGGACAGACCTTTGCCGGGGCAAGGACGAGGGGACCGACTTGGAGGGTTACCTAGTACTTTTAAGTCCGGGAGTCGATATAAACTTTCCTTGTCAACGCACTTTTGTCGTCATTTTTGATCAAGCTAACAAGCATTATTGCATGCGACGTCTCAAATTAGGTTTTTTGTGCATTATTTTAGGATCATCCGGGGGTAGTTTCGTAATTATAGATTAAATTTGCTTGAGGACAATCAATCATTTTAAGTGTGGGGGTGGTTGATTTGCACTCTTTTGTACGTATTTCTGTTACCTTTTTGTGTCGCGTTTGCATGTGTTTCGCTTTTATTTATGGGTGTTAGGAGTCAATTAGGCCTATATTGTTAATTTTAGATTTTTGGTAGCGTTTGCGTGGTTTTTATTATATTTTCGTAGTTTTTCACTCTTTTATATTTTTAGCCATACAATGACCAAGCAGGACCCGCGCGCGCTTAGGGCATTCCTTCCGAATCTCTATGGAGCGAACAAGTGAAGACGAGCATGGGAACATAGAGCGAACAAGGAACGACAACCGGCGGACGTCTGGAGCAGAAAACGAGAAAACCGAGTCGGGAGCAGACATGCCAGTCGATCGAATGGCATGCAGTCGATCGACTGCTAGTCCAGTCGATCGATTGACCCAGCCCAAATCGACTGCTTGACAGAAGTTGGGCCGTTTGAGGATGAAGCAGTCGATCGACTGCGACACAGGAAATTTTGTAATTTTTGACCCGTTTTAACGATTTTTCCCCTGCGACTTTATATATATATATATATATATATATATCCTAGCCTATTCCCCAAAAACCTTATCTCTTCCTTGGTGGATTTTGGACTTGTTCCATCTCCTCCAAGCCCATCTACCTTTCCTTTGCCTTTTAAACCTTAGTTAATAAATTTTAGAGTAGTTTTAGTTTGGTTAGTTTTTGTTAGTTGTTCTTAGAAAGTGTTGGAGAGGATGACACCTCCTTCATTTGTGGTTCTTGTTGTGTTGAAGTTGGTTTCTATCTTTTGAATATTGTAGCAAACCTTGGAGCTTTATTTGCAATGCAGAATTGGTAGTAATGTTTCTCTCTTCTATTGTATGTTTTTCTTGATTGATTGTTATTGTTTAAGTAGTGGTTGTTAGGTTTTCATTTTTGTTGTTGTTCATTGCATTTCAAAAACCTCATTTTCATTTCCTAGCTTGTTATTCTCCTTTTGACAAATTCCATTGAAGCATTTTCATTTGAAACTTTTTACCCCATTTGTCTAAACAACCTTTGGTTCTTGAAAGACAAATGGGACTTACCTCTTTTATAAATTTGACTTCTTCCTATTCAATGCCCTTTGGCTTCTTTCAAGTTTAAAACTTTGATTTTCCCTCCATTTCCTCTTTCAACTTGCAAGCCTTCCTTAATTTAGTAGTTGTAATTTATTTAAGGTTTTAAATTAGTGTTTTATTAATTTCCTCAAAATTAGTTATTTTCAAGCAAGCTTTAAGTATTCATCCTCCTTTGTTTTAATTAGGGAAATTTCCCCTCGGTAAAGGTTAACAAGGAGGTTTTTACCGAGGGGAAACATCCCTCGATAAAATGATTACCGAGGGCATTTTGGTGGTTACCGAGGGATTTTCCTTTCGGTAAACTGCTCTTTTTTGTAGTGGAATATGAAAATGAAATGAATCCCACCATCAAGTTACACCACATAAAAAGTTAAGCTGCCAGCGGGAGACTTTGGAGCCCTATCTGCTCCAGTGGGTAAAACTAATTTGAAAGAAGGAGGAAGATCACTGTTGAGACACATATACTCGAGGTTTCTATTAGAAATGATGGGGTGATAATAAATGGGTTTTAAGCATATTTTGGGACTTGTTTAGTTAAGTTTCGATTACTGATTGTGCTTATATAACACCATTTACCTCCATTTTACATTATATGGACCTTATTATGTATTTAGTATATTTTTATTGTTTTTGTAGGAATTTGGAGCTTAATGGGCTTAAGAATGATGATAGTAGAGCTTTGGGCCGAAATTAAGGAAGAAAGGAGACCATTGGACTAGGCATGGAATAAGCCCACATAACCCGCAAGTCAACAAGGCTTGGAGGCTCATTATTAACCCTATTATTGGTCGATAGTGGGGTCACTACTGGATAATATTTTAATGGAAACCATTATTGACCCAACTATCGGTCAATAGTGTGGTCGATAATGGGTCAACAAACATTGTAAAATGGTTCAGAATTAGAGTTAATGGCCAATATTCGATTTCAACTATAAAAAAGAGCCCAAAATAGGTCTAAAAACATCAGCAACACACCTTAGATCAATTTATTATTTTTGGATATTCATCTACCATAGTTTAGTCTAGAATTTGTGAGTCTGAGAGTAAGAGTGCTTGAGAGGAATCAATTGAAGCCAAATATTGACACCAACCATGCGACTATCTCTTTCTTTGTTTTTCATTATGAATTCTAGATGTTCGGAGAATCATTTGTATGAATTCATGAATATGTCTAGCTAATTTTCCTTTTTTCTGGGGTTTAGTATGAATAATGGTTGAATAATATTTTGATAATCCATTTGATTCAAGTTTGATAAATCATAATACGAGAGGTGAAATTTATCAATATACTTTCTAACATGAAACACTCTAATAAACGAGACCGAGAGGTTTGCGATTAATAGCGAAGTTGTACAAATCTTAAAAACCTTGAGAGTTCTAAAGTTGTACCAATCTTTAAAACCTTTTGGAGTTCTAAATATGATTTCAAATGGATAATTTTAATTAATATTTGTATTTCATAGTAGTTAGAGTAATATTATACAAATGATACAAAACAAAAAAACTTGAATAAAATTGCAATGATAAATTTTTGTTTGTTTGATAACTTTGTGTTTGTGAATGTATTATAATTTATTCGAAAATATAGTAATTTCCTTAAAGTGTTTTGATTAGTTTGTGATTGTATTATAATTTATTCGAAAATATAGTAATTTCCTTAAAGTGTTTTGATTACTTCTGTCCAGATTCGAGATTTAAGACCTGGTGTTGATTTGTGATTCTTTATTCGCATTTGGTTTAAAGATTGCAAGTTTCCTGTTTGTAATGTTCTTCTATTTGTAGCTTTATTTAGCAACTCGATATTTTTGAACTTATGCAGAACTTGGTGAGGAATTTGATATCAGTTGGTTAAGGAAGAGAAGAAGCCTTTGCAGCTGCTCTTTGGGAAATGTACTCATGGAGAAGGCTTAGCAGGACGCAGGGATGCTTATTGAGGTTGTTCTCCACCCTCATGTATGATTTCCATTTTTCACAGCTATATATAATTTTTAGGTTAATTACAAATACTATCCTAAGGTTAGCTTTATTACAAAAATAAATTAAAAATCTAGCTATGTTTCAAGATTACAAATAACCCCTTTTGCTAACACTCCCTTCAAGTTCGTATTTACTTAAAAAATTATCCTTACTCGATGGTGCAATTTGTAAAATAGAATCAAGGGCTAATTACAAAAAAAAAATCCTTGAGATTTGACCTAATTACAAAAAAAACCAGTTAACTTTCAAAATTACAAATATACCTCTCAAGCACTTCTCTGAATACGTCGGCTTCTCATTTCCTTGATACTATATATTATCCGAGTTATCTAACATCGATGATGATAGTTAAGATCTCCCCGTTTATCATCTACTTCTTAGATTATTAAGTATGATTTGTTTGTCCATGAATCTATTGATATTCCAATTATTGCAAGTTTTACTTGAGAAGTTAAATAACCACATACTGTAAAGGCTAAAACTCAATAATTTTTTAGTAAAAACTTCCAGAGGACGTGTAGCATTCGCAATTTAGTTCCGGTGATAATTACAAAAAACAACAATGAAACTTTTAGAAATTAAAAAAAAACTCAAGTTTTCATAAATATGAGGGGAGTGTTTGAAATATTTTTTGCTTATGATAGTGTATATTGTGAATTTCTAAAACATAATTAAACTTCAAAGGGGTATTTTTATAATTTTTAAAAACATAGGGGTTTCTTTTATAATTACCCATTAATCATTCAACATTCTTGATCACATCTTGTTGTTCCTTTTGGGGGAAGGACCAGTTGGTCTTGGTTTTCATTTGAGATAATTCTCGTCACATCACAGCTAATGGGAAATACAGTGTCATCATATGTAGCAAGCATAGTTTCCTTAAGATAGTACCTTGAACAATATGGGAATCCTTATTATTGCCTCTCAACGCACTCAATGCATGTGGACATGGGAGCTCATCCATTTCAAATCGATTGCACGTACATGATTTACTTTTCATGTCAACAACATAACTTAAAGTCCCCAACGACACTTTATATATCCAATCATTCACTTTTTGTACCTGTTTTTGTATGTAAATAAAAAGAAATTTATTTTTATGGATTTTTAAAGTAACAAATATGAAAATCTCCTCATATTGTAATACTTACTAGCAGTCGTAAATAGGAGCTATAATTTTGATCTAGCATTTCTTGTCCACGCTTGGTTAAGGTCGTGAATGTGGAAATAGCTTCATCTCTATTTTTCACATCCCATTTTTGTTGCAAACTCCTCAACGACTCAAAAAGTGTAGCTACTGGTAGCTCTCGGGCAACTTTTGTTGCTGAATTCAATGACTCGGCTACATTTTATGTCATCGCCAGGAACCTATTACTCGAGCAATGTACACGTGCCCATTTTTCAAACCCGACATCTTTTAAATAAAATGTAATTCGTTCATCTATTAGTCGCAACTCTGTCGTGTGGTGATCAAATTCATCTATGGTGTACGACCTCGCCGCTGCTATAAAAGATGCACTCATTGCCTTTTTTTTTTTTTTGAAATGCTTCTTCAAGTTCTTCAGCAAATGATATATGCATGCACATTAGGCAGCTTCAGGGTAAACCTACCATCATTTTCCCCAAAAAAAAAAAATTCACATATACCATATGTAAATAACTTGTTAATTATTTGTAAATAAATATGAAAATTTAATATATCTTAGTTTGTTAGGTTAAAGTTTCGATCGTATTTTGTAATTACTAAATTTCTTATGAGAAGATAAACTGTATATTTTTATTTATTAATATTGGTTATCTCGATAATCAATTTAAAGTCACAGATGCGCAAAAGAAAATTATAATGTCTCAAGAATCAATTTAGTTGAAGATCATTAAAAATAAATAAAGAAAAAACAAAATAAATTATTAAAGAAATTTATTTCTGACCTTTGTAATTGACTTCACTATGCTCTCATTTCTGTCGGACATAATGCACATTCCTCGTCTACTACCAATTGCTGATTTAAGTGTCTCGAAAAACCAGTTGTATGACTCATTATTTTCGGAATCTACCAAAGCATAAGCAAGGGGCACAATATGTGCGTTCGCATCTTGTGTGTTGGCTGTTAGCAGGGTACCTCCATAAGACGCTTTTAAAAATGTTCCATCGACGATAACAATTGGCCGAAAATGCTGCCATCCTTTTATGGAAGCAATCAATGACATAAACATGGACCTAAATCTCTTGTTTTCTGATTCGATGCTGAGTCGTACGACACTGCCTGGATTTTCCTTACGTACTTCTTTCAAATAACGAGGTAATTTTTTATATGATTCATCTGGTTTTCCTTGTATATCATCTTGTGCTTTCCTTTTCGAACGCCATGCTTTATGATAGTCGAGATGCACTCCTTTGAGTTTCATATCTCTAATTATATCCGTTGGAGTGTAAATAGTCTTTGGATTGCAGAATTTTTCTTTGATAATATTTCCTACAATATTTGAAGTGGCTTGTCGTTGGCTATTCATTCTTGTATCTATAGGACAAGTGTGTATGTCCACCATATCTCTTATCTTGAAGTAACTTGACTTACAAACACGAGAAGATTTTATAAACCAGCCGCAAGAGTCATCTATACATTTGATAAAATACTGCCTCTTACATGACTTCTCGACTTTAAATTGGAAATGCTCGTTAATAGCATATTCGCCTACAAACTTTTTCAAAACCTCATTATTCCTAAATATCTGCCCCCACTTTGATACCATTTTCCAAATTATTATCTAGCATTCCTTCTATATGTTGGCAATGGTCAACATGAAGTTCTCATATTTTGGACTCGACTGCATCCATCATCGCTTTGGCTGTGATATTTTCAAACTTGTAATGCCTCCTCCTGTTTCATAGCTCAGTTCATCCGTGTGGTTTGGAGAAAATTGTAGTGTTTCGATTTCAACTACTTTTGCCTGCTCTGCTTGCTGGACTTCTGCAACTGTGAAAGAGCTCATGAAACTTGTCCTTATATTCACTACCGACGTGCAGATTGGAAACATAGTGTAATCGTGTTCTTTTTGTTTTAATTATCTGTAGAATTGCAGGCTGTCGTTGTTTTAGATGTTTATAGGTGGATAATCGTGCTTTAGTTGATACTTTATATGCAATGACTGCGAGGTGAAATCGAGCTGTAGTTTATTTGCGATAATTTCACGAAATTCACGAACTTGCTCTGTGGGTTAATTAAGACACCACACACTTTAAAGTTTGTGTAATTGTTGGTTGTGTCCCACTGCCCGTTGTAATTGACAAATGTCAAAATTTCATTCATATTTAAATCCAGCACATAGTTACACAAGTACGAGTTGAGGTTGAAATGTATTAAATAATCTGCACTTGTAACATAAAATCAGATATGCCTCATAAAATCATCTATTTTACACTTGAAATTTTGTACAGATTGTGTACACTTTGAATAATATTCAACAGTTAATGAAATCAACCTACATTAAAAAAATCAAACAAGTTCGACTAATTAATCAGACCACACAAAACAGATTGTGTATTATCCAAACACAAAAGTAATTAATCAGACCACACAAAAGTAAGATTGTAGTAATTAATACCTGATTTGAGTAGGGATACGGATGATCGAAAAGCACGAGAAATTCGGCGTGGATCTTGTGGGCATCTACGCTATTTTGGTTCCAACTTGTATGCGGGGAGAAAATGAAGTTTCTACATGTAGCATACCATTTCATGAGCAGCAGTTTTTTTTTCTTCAGCAGTATATTCTCTTTTTTTCTTCCGTCATGAGCAGTTTCTTCGGCAGTTTATGTTCGTATTTTGAGTTCAAAAATTATGAGTTCGCATATTTTTTGTTTCTCTACTATGACCGTATTTTTTTAAAAATCTGGGTTAAATATAGGCAGTTTTGTATTTTTTTCCCCTAAAACTTATGAGACGGAACATGGAATTATACCGGGAGGAGGGGGCGGAACTGGAATATCTCACCTACTCATCCCTCGTGCATTCTCAATTCTTAATATGCCATTTTATCAAAATTATTTTCACATCATTAAATATATTTTTTCCTATACATTTTTTATCTCATTTATATATTCTATTCTCAAACTTAATTTTTATGGGTCTCATATGTTTCCATTATTTTCATTTATATTCCTTTCGTCATGTTCTATCTGTCGCCATTTGAAAATTATTTTATCTCGTTCGATATGTCACATTTATATTTTTACGAGATAATCATTGTTAATTTTTATTTTTCCAATAAGAATTAAAAGTTACTTTACTACTTTACCCATATTTTTATTATTTCAAACTTTTATTTATTTTAAACAAAATAATATTATGGCCATTTGGTGCCTATAATTATAACACGAATTACTTTTCTTAATCTCCGTGAAATGGTCAATTGCGACAGATAAAAACGACGGAGGGAGTATTTTTTATATTTCAATACTATTTATATTTATCTATTAATCTATTTAAACATTTTATGAATATTAATTTATAATATTAATTTATGAATATATATATATATATATATATTTGATTTTTTTCATTTATAATATTAATTTATATAATTAAAAAATTAAAAATAACATGTTGATTAGAAATACGACATATTACCAAGAAAAAGATACTACAAAAGAGAAAAATCAAAATGTCACACACAACAAAATAAATAAAAATACAACAAAAGAGAATCACTCCAACTTTTTTCGACCCTTCTTGACCTTTGGAATAACATGTCGAACCTTCTCCGAAGTTTTCTCCGACCTTTCTTTAAACTCTTATCCGACCTTTTGAATCCGATCTTTTCTCTGAAAAAAGTAAGGAGACAAGGGTATAGAGGTGGGTCCAATTTGCTTCGCTATTTCACCTGGGGCATGCGCGCACCCACCTATTAGTCGAGTGCAACACCTGCAACCCACCTTCTCTCTCTCTCTCTCTCTCTCTCTCTCTCTCTCTCTTTTCTTTTTTTCTCCCATTTTTCATCAATCCATTGGCTTATCTCATTCCCCAAATCACAATACAATCCAGTCCAATCTAATCCCTCCCTATTTAATGCTACCTTACTCTTAGGGCTGTTGAACCGGTTACGGTTAATCGGTTAACCGCCGATTAATAAATGGTTGACCGGTTATGGTTAATCGGTGACCGACGGTCACGATTATAACCGTAACCTTCAATCGGTTGTCGGCGGTTAGGTTACGGTTAACCTAAATGGCTAACCGTTACTGCCGATTAATCAGATTTAGAAAATAAAAAAAATTCGTCGGCGGTTTAACCGCCCAGTTTATAGCCGTTGAAAATCAACAGTTAAGATCAACTAGCCGTTGAAGACCAACAGCTGAAATTCAAAAAATTTAGTAGCTGTTGGCGGTTAACCGGTTTAACCACCTAACCGGACCGGTTAACGGCTACTTTTTTGATTTGTTTTTTGTTTTGTTTTTTTAATAGATTTTGACACATAGAAATGCCTTATTCTTCAACACCAATTCTCACACCAATTCATCTCTTCTTCTTCTTCTTCTTCTTCTTCTTCTTCTTCTTCTTCTTCTTCTTCTTCTTCTTCTTCTTCTCTTATATTTTCAAGTGTCAAGTCAAGTTGCAAATTTGTTCAAAAAATAATATCAATAACATTCTTATTCTTCTTTATTCTCTTTTATAATATTACTATGGCAAGCTCTTCTCGTAATGTCAATACCAATACTCCGGCCTCTTCTCATTGAGGTCGAGGATCTCGACGAGAGTTTTCGGCCGTTGTCGGAGATTATATTTCCGATGAGATGATGGCGGAAAAAGTTGAAAACCTATATAATCAAATCAACTTCGGTTCGCAACCTCAAACCAATTTTGAAGAGGAATTGCCTAACTCCTAACTCCAACGAATCCGAACCGCCGACCGCCGACAATTTGGATGAAGATAAGGAGGGAGCAGCGGGTGATATGACACCGCCTCAATCAAAACCTAGGGAATTTCAATCCCCAATCTTTCGATTATTTCACAAAAAAGATGATCAACGGCGGATCTCGAGTGCAATGCAATTATTGCACGACTTATTATGCCATCGGTTTTAAAAATAATAGAGGTTACGGGTCGCTCAAATACCACATGGAGAAGAAGCATCCCGACAAACATGGCGTGAAAGTCTCTCAAACACAACTAAACTTCTCATCTTCGTCTAGCGCCGGCGTCGGACCGGCGGCCAAGGTACGAGTTCTTCTAGTTTATTTTAATATACTGAAAGTTGTAATAGAAAGTTTCTTGCAAAATTTGTTTCCGTTATGGGTCTTCCTTTTAATCATGCGCATAGTAATCATTATGAAAATTATACTAGGGGTGCATTCAATCCATCTAGCACTAGGATTTTACGAAATAAATTAACTCGCAATGTTGAAAAAATGGCTGGTGAGTATAAGTTGAATTTGATTTCAATATTTGAAAGGTTGTCTCATAGTGTCTCTATATGTTCGGATATTTGGACGGATTCCTTTTATAGTCATAATTATATGGGAATTACTTGTCATTGGATTGATAATTCTTGAACTTTGCAAAAGCGTTTAATTGCATATAAAGAGTTTGATAGTCAGCATACCATGGTGAATATTTCGCGCAAAATAGCCACTGTTTTAACCGAGTATCATTTAGATAACAAAAAATCTTCAATCTCATTTGATAATGCCGCCGCTAATACGGCTAGTTTAGATATGTTAAAAGCTTTTTGTCAACCCGCTAGTGGCGGCAAGTTTTCTCATGTTAGATGTATTTCTCATATTTTGAATTTATGTGTTCAAGATGGTTTAAATCTTTTTAAATCTAAAATTTATTCGATTAGGAGTGCGATATATTATCTACGTAAAAAGAATTCGGTTCAAAAGAATGGCGAAAATTTTGTCGAACCAATGATTTGCTTCCAATAAATTTTTTCAATTGATGTGCCAAATTCGCTGGAACTCTACTTATAAATTGCTTAATGATTCTTTTGAATATAGAGATGCATTTTGTGAATTTTTTAATAATCAAGATGTCGATTTTGTTTTGTTTTTGCATATGTGGGATGCTTGTTGTAATATGATGTCCCTTTTAAAAACTTTAAACGACGCCACCGTGACTTTATTCGGTGTTTATTATCCTATCTCCACACTACTTGTTGATCATTGTATTCAAATTATATTTGTTAGTACTGTACTCGATTATTCTGAATTAAGTGAATGTATTGCGAGTATGTAGAGTAAATGGGTCAAATATTTTCTGTATATTCCTAACTTTTTTTGATTGTAAAGATTTTAGACTCGCATTATCGGGTGGATGGTTTACAAAGTTTACTTAAAGTTTATTACGATGCATTAAGACTTTTTTTTAGAAATTTTAAATATTGAAATTCCTAACCCTCTTAGTATTGCTCACCAAGCACAATAATCTTTAGTGCTACTTTTTAAAGATTACAATGAATCTTCTAGAGATGTTAATGTGTCCTCTTCTCATTCCCTTTCCCCCACAACTTCTAATACAAGAACCAATGACCCTCGACAAGCTCTAACCCCATATACGAGGTTGCTTGAGGATACTAAGCAAAAACGGCAACTAGTGCTAGTCGATCAATGGAATTAAATAGTTATTTAGGGCTTTTCAAACGAGTTCGGTTCCAAAAAAAGCCTAATGGTACTACTACCGATCTTGTGCCGTTTTGGTCGAATCTCCTACACTCTCTAGGATTTCCAAGGAGGTTCCCATTGTTCCTGTTTCAACAGTTTCTGTTGAACAGGCCTTCAGCACGGGAGGCTTTGTGTTAGATAAACGCCGGTCTGTGCTGTTACCCAAAAATCTTGAAAATCAAATGTTGATGAATTGGGTCAAAGTCGAGTAACGAGAATAAGAAATGGAACTGGATGAAGATGAAGAGAGCGACCATTACGATACCACTTCGCGAAGCAACGACAACGACGAATAGGTAAGTAGGTAAGTGAGGTAAGTATAAGAACTACGTAAACTTTGATTCCTTTATAAGGATACGTAGGTAAGTTAATTCTAATATTAAAAGTTAAAATTTAATTTTAACTTCTAATATTAGAATTAAAATCAAGTCCTTTTTCTTAACTTATTTTTTTCAAAAAAAAAAACGAACTACGTGGACTTTGATTCCTTTACGAGGATACGTAGGCAAGTTAATTCTAATATTAAAAGTTAAATTTTTAATATTAGAATTAAATCAGTCATTTTTTTAATATTTTTTAAATTTTTTACTTCAAAAATATCTTATAATTTGATTGGTTGTTTGTAAATATTAGAATTAAAATCAAGTCCTTATTTTTAATTTATTTTTTTTCAAACAATAATAAAACTTTTAACTTCATAAATTCAATATTCAAATTTTATTTATCTCATTCTAATTCCATTTAAGTTTCGATTATTCTAGTATTATTCAAGTTTTAAGTTTAATTAAAAAATATAAAAATAGGTGGTTAACCGCCGGTTCGTTTAACCGGTTTAACCGATTCTCCACCGGTTGGGGGTAAACCGGTTAATTTAACCGCCGATTAATTAACCGGACGGTTATAACCGGTTCAACACCCCTACCCTTCCCCTCCCCCTCCACCCATTATTATAATTAACATGAGAAAAATTAGCATATGATAAATAATCTCATCGAGATGTTAAATAATAAATCTTTTTATTTCTTAATTATCAAATGAACATTGCATTTTAAAATATGGATGAAATCAAGACTAAGAGAATGGATGTAAAAAAATGTTGTTTTATTCTTTAGGGCAATGTATGGATCAGGAGTTTAATACTGAATTTGAGTTTCGAATATAGAATATTATGTTTGTTTGAAAACTCAAAATTTAACACTCAGTTAATAATTTGCATAGTTCTGAAAACCGGACTGGGACCGCGCCGGTTCGACCGGTTCAACCGGGAACCGGTCACCACACCGGTCCGGTTTTCATGTGCAAACCGCTGGGCTCAAAAACCGGTCAAACCGGTCATGAACGGTTGGACCGGTGAACCTGTGACAGGTTCAACCGAGTTTTTTTTTTTTTTCTAATTTTTATATTAAATAAATTTGACGGGGTCTTATTTTTTTATTTGAAGTACAAATAAATACAAATTATGATGGTTAATTTTATTTCATTTGAAATTTATTGGACTTGAGTGATGATATTAGAATTGAACTATTTGATTTGATTTTTTCTCATTATATTTAATTCAACTACATTTTTCTATGTTTTATTGTGGTTGATGAATTCATATTTATTCATATGGACTCTTTGAATTAAATTTTAAAATATTTTATAATCATATATTTTATTAATCTAATTTATTCTATTTATTTATAACATATTTAATAGTGTATATATATATATATATATATATACTATATATTATATATATATAGTATATATATATATATATAATTTTATCATTATTTCTCTTCAATCACACCTTGTCCCTCGGGACAGTATACCATGGACCCACCTGTAATTTAATTTATTATCGAATATAATTGGTACATATCATCACTTATACCTGGTACATATCATCACAAGTAATTGAAATTCTAAATCCAAAATTTAAAATTCTAAAATTAAAAAAATAAACTTAAAACAAAAAATTAAATCCTAAAAATGAAAAATTAATCGCTAAAATAAAAAAATAAACCCTGAAATTGAATATTAAACTCTAAATCCTAAATTTATATCGCATATCATCACATATAACTGGCAGAATGATAGAAATAAAATGGAAAATTAAATTAAAAAAATAAAAAACTAAACCTTAAAATGAAATATTAAACCCTAAAAATAGAAAACTAAATCCTAAAATGGAAAAGTAAACTCTAAACTCTAAATTTTTGACACATATCATCAAATATAATTACCACATATCATCACGTATAACTATTTCAAACATGATTGAACATGTACATCCACCCTATTTTACTATTCCAGTGTACATCTTGAATTTCACGCTTCGACGTGGCTTCGTAAATAATTTTTCTCTGTTTATGTGCCTGTCCTAATTCTCATTTATTTTTTGCCTTATAATTTTTCTCTTCATCTCACTTTCCTCTGCCCGAGTTTATTTCTCGCTTTTTATATTAAGAAAAATCTAAAGGCACTCTCATATTTGGAGACGAATCTTCCTTTTTATCGATTCGAAATCTTATCATCCTTAGTTCTTTGGGTTAATTTCAATGGATTCATAGTATTTTGGGAGCCAAACATTATTCCATGGATCGATTTAAAAAAAAAAAATCGGTTATTATTTTGTGTTGAATTCTGGGGATTGCATTTTGGACTACATTTTTTCTTTTCTAATTTTCAAATTGTTTTCCAGCCGCAGATTTCTGTCAAAAATCTTACTTTTAAATTGGAATCGATATATTTTAGGCCGAGTTTTTCCATTTTTATGATTCGAAACTTTATAATCCTTTTTTTTTGGTTGAATACATGGGATTAATTGTTGTATTTGGTAATTTGGAAGCCGAAAATTCCAAAAAAAAACCATCTATATCATCTTTTTTTGTTGTTGGGTTCAATTCAGGGGACTCAAAGTTGTATCTGGTATATTGGGAGCCGAATTTTTTTCCTTTCGATCGATTCCCAAAAGAAATTCATTCGGTTATTGTTTTTGCTGAATTATGGAGATTGATTGTTATCTCTAGCATTTTGTGATGTTTTTCTTTTGTTTTCCCTTAACGTGTAATTAGAACTTAATTGTTCCTAATTTTCATTTCTTTGGTTGCTTTCTACTTATTCACCATCATAATTCTCTTCTAATTTCATGACCCTATCAAAGTATTTATTCTAAATTTGTCTGGGCTACCGTCGACCTAAGCTAAGCATGTTAAGCAGACGATTTTTCAGTTTGTGTTGCATGTATATGATTGTAGAATAGTTTGTTCATCTTCATCAATTTATTGTACGTTGCTTTTCTTGATTCATTCTACAATCACTTTATTTATATCGGTTCGTTGATGAGTAATTGAATGGCCCTTCTTTACGGTGGTTGACAGATAGGCATAAGAGACCTCTCTTTGAGGCACTGGAGAAGGTCAAAGCCGAAGGTCAAAGCCGGTACACGATTTATTTAATCATAAGCAACTACCTCATTTCATAAAAATTAAAAAGAAAAAGAAGAAGAAAAAAAGAAAGACCGCAAATATCTTTTTACTTATAATTTACTTGTGTTTGGTTGTGGCAGAGTTGATGATTCTGGGTTTCATTTTACTATCACTTGTGTTCATTCAATATTACATTGCTGAAATCTGCATACCTGACCATGTTGCTGACACCATGTTGCCTTGTTGTGCGAAAGCCAAAGACGGTGATGAGGGAGGAAATCGACGTAGACTTTTTGGCATGGTCAGGTATGCAGATTTCGCTTCATGTATCTTGCCTAATTTACATTTATTTTTGGCTTTTATTATTTTTCTCTCTCCATGTCTTCTGCTCTTATATGTTCACGAAAACTATTTTCCATATTTTTTCTCCCCGCCTCCTTTCTTCTTCTTCTCGACAGATTCACCACTTCTAAATCCAACCATACTTCTAAATCCTTTTATTTTTCTCATGTTTTGTTCTTTTCTTGGTATAATACATGACAGATCTTTCCTTCATTCGACATCCATCGGCATCGTAGATCTTCCTTCCAATTTATTTTGTTCGTAAAAGTTAGGTATCCATCACATTTTTTTATGTTTTTTTTTTTTGGTTATATATTGTTTGGTTCTTAGTTTTAATTTCGACCACATTGCAAATTTGTTTTGGTTAATGAAAATTAATTGGCTGGGGGTTCTGAAATGTTTGAAATACTGTAAATAATAAAAGTATCTGAACATTTGGGGAGGCAATGATTCGAATTATCATGAGCAGTCGAAGAAGGAGATTAAGTATTTTCCTTAGATTCTTTTTCACACCATCTCCTTTTCTCTACAGTGGCGTCCCTGACCTTCTGGAATATATATATCCTCTTTTCTTTTCCATATTTATTTGTATTTGTGCCTCTCTGTTGCTCACTTTTCTTGTAGCATTCTTGAAACAGTTCAAATACTTGAATATTTTGGTCTTTGATCTATATACTCTTCGAAGCTTTTCTTGATATTTCGTTTGAAGGTTTTCAATAATCTTGTCTTTTGCTCGAATTAAAAAGCCTTTCTTTGAAAAATCATTTATTGGGTTCGCAGAATTGATTGATTATTGTTTATTCCTTACTGGTTTTCATAGATTCTTTGCTTTCTCCATCTTTGAATTGAAATTCGTAAGCCTTTTTCTTTTGGGGATATCTGAGAAAACAGAAAATAAAAATGCCACCTTTTGCAGGTTCAAAATCTCTTTCCGTTAGATTTTTGCAATTTCGGTTTCCAGTTTCTAAATTATTAATTGTGAAGATCGATTTGTTTTGCTATCAATTCTAATTGGTTTTTTGATTTTATAGACCATTTTCCCATCTTAGCCTGTTTATGATGGGACTAATAATTTTTTTTTCGATAGTTTGCTTTTCAAATTATTGCAGATTTTGTTGAAGCGAATTCCAGTCCTTAAAAGGTATCCCCTTTTTTTCGATTTTGTTTCTGATTTTTGTTATCTGGATTGTTAATTATCTGATGCATTTGTTTATTTTAATCGGTAAAATCTGCTATCCATTCGGTATTTTTTTGGTTGCATGTATTGATTTCATTTGGCAATTAAGAATATCCTAAAAAAGGGTTTTGTTCGGTTTTTGTGAGAAGATCAGTAAAAGGTACCGTAACTCTTTTGTCCTATTATTTTTTCTTTTTTTTAGTTTTGTTTTCTGGATTCTTATTCAAACCATTCAAAAGTTGTTGGGGCATGAATGGTGGGGTTTTAGGAAGTTTTTGGTGGTGTGGTGGGGAACAGGGTCGTTTTGAAGGTTTGGTATTAAGAAAGAAAAAGATACCTTTTTTGGCATTCTCTCTGTTGCCTTCTCTTTATAATTTGTGGTTGTTTATATTTTCTGAGAGACTGCACGGAACTTTTGCTATTTTTACTTAATTCTTAAGCTGTTGAATTTATCGTTTTTCTTAATTATTTTTTTTAGTTTTAGCCTGGGTGACGGCTTTTGCACTTTCATGACACTCCCATTGTGTGTGTATTCACTTTATATTTATTTTTGATGCAGGATATTTGATTTAATAGTTTCATGAATTTGTTATTCTTTTTTTTTTTTGCTGTATTTATTGCTTAGGTGAAGATTTGTTTGAATTATTTTAATCATCTACTACATATGGCTGACTTTTTTGAGCCATTTACGAACTCCTGCAAAATTTAATTACTGAAACACTCTGGATTTATATGTTTGCAACTTTTGTAAAATCAGTAGAGCTGCTATACTCTTCATTTCCAAGCCTCACAAATTTTGAGGATTGTTCTATACAATTGAGATCTATATATGTTTTCATTTAATTGATTTTAMGTGGCATTTTTGCCTTTCTTTATTCATTAGAAAGGTTATTTCCTCATTCTCTTATTAGATGATTTTCAGTCATCAGTTTATTTGTTCTCTAGTGGTTCTGCATCTTGTCGTCAATGTCGTGTTGATTGCATATGTTTTTGTGTTTATTTATATCTATTGTGCTCTAACATCCAAATGGGGCTGGTTTTCAGAATTAGTTGAGTTTTACTTTAAACCCAATAAGAGCTCACTCCTTTGTCTGTTTATCCTTTTTACAGTTGATCCTAACTGAGATTCTTCACACTCCACCTCTTTATTTCTTTGGTTTTATGATCTATTTTGAATTTAGAAAAAGGAAAAAAAACAAATAGTTTCATTTGTTTTGTTTTGTTATTTATTATTCACGACAGACTACTATCCTTTGATGATGCAATATATTGGCTGGTGATCTTGGGGCAATCCCAGCTTAGTGCATAGATATTTTTGGACATTTCAAAGTGCACTAAAGTTTATGGTTTGAGTATTTTTGTAAAATACATCCTTTCATTGATTTTACACCACCAAAAATTCATCTGAAGGTTTTTTGCAGTGTTTTTTAGAGACCCTTTGAGTTGTTAAGGCTTGTTTTTGTATAAAGACTTGGTTTTGAAGAGAATTTTCTTGGCCCTCTCCATTTGTGAGTTAACACTGATGTGTCCTTTTTATTTTTGGTTTTTAGTTTTTTTTTTTTTAAATCAAGTTTTCATACTTTAGGTGAAATGAGATGCTCAGTTTATGCTTTTATAGAAAAGATTGTTTCTATTAAGATGCATTCTCTGTTCTTAATTGAATTATATTATTAGTTTATTCATGATTCCATGATTGCAGCTAATTATAATTTGTTGAGCATATAGATTTTGTAACCTTTCTACCAAATTTAGGTTAATTACAAAAATTACCCATGATGTTTGGCCTAATTACACCAGGAAATCGTGTTATCAGTGTTTTATTTTTGTTTATTTCGAGGTATAATATCCAATTATGTCATCTGATTAATTTATGTGCTTATATCTTAATTTTGAATTTTCTAATTACTAATAGTTTTTTGTGAAAAATAAAAATAAAAATAAAAATGTGCAAGGTCTTTTTGGTGCTATCTAATTGTAGACAGTGACTAAGTCTTGAGAACATAGATTTTTGGCCTTTTATCTTTAGCATAACAAACTTACAATTGACCTTTTGCTTTTTCATTCTTTATTGTAAATACTTTTTTATCATTCTGGTTTCGATTCTTGATTCAGAGTTGCCTCTTAGCTTTTACATATGGATTACTTCTTCAAGGGTTTTCTTACTTATATAATAATGTTGAATTGATGATATATAGTAATGTAAAATACATTATAATAAAGTGACACCTGCTTTTCCCCATTGTGCGTGAATATATTTTGCATAAAAATGATTTTGCATTTCTTTTGTTCTCTGTCAAGCTACTGACTGGATATACAGTTGATAAGATTACAGTAGTTAGTTCAGAATGTTCGGATTATCTTCAAATACAGACTTGATGCTTCTGGTTTATTTGATTTAGGCATTCAAAACGATTGCTTCTCTTTACCACTTTTATATAAGCATAGACATTTGCACCTATTAACAATTATGCTGTTAC
This sequence comes from Phtheirospermum japonicum, assembly GCA_014905375.1. Classification (NCBI taxonomy): domain Eukaryota; kingdom Viridiplantae; phylum Streptophyta; class Magnoliopsida; order Lamiales; family Orobanchaceae; genus Phtheirospermum; species Phtheirospermum japonicum. The sequence goes on from BMAC01000130.1 coordinate 516,012, forward strand.
TCATATTCACATTACCAGTCAAGCTCAGTTCAGTAAGAATAAGGTCCAGGCTTTGGGGTATTGAAACTCAAATGATATGACTTGCATTGTGGTGCTTGAATTAATAACACTGACAAGAGATTCAAGAAACTGTAGATGTCAAGGAGTTCTTTGAGAGTGCATCCTTAATTTTATGTTTGTTTGATTACATTATTGTAAATTTTTTGGTTGTTTGAGTGAGTTTAAGATGCTTAAAATATGTTACATTCTCTAACATATGTAATTTACGTAGTCTGAGTTGTAGTAAATTGTAAAATGACTTGTGCTGCTATTATATACACAACACTCTCGATTCTAGACTCTTCTTGCTCATCTTTAAAAAAATGGTTTTTTCTGCTGCTCAATTTCAATTTCCTCATGCAGAATCTCTTTTTTCATGATCATTATTAAGTAATTTTGTGGGATAGAAACTCTAACTTCATTTGAAGTGCTGAAAATGATACAAATTCATCGTGGCCCAATTACACACAAGAAGATAGAAAAGGGTGTCGATAAATCAAATGTGACGATAAGGATGTCTGTAAATACTATATGATTTGATTCTGTCCTCATGATTCGTATGTCAAAACTCAGAGTGATTAGGATTGAAGATACTATGTTGTAACTAGGACGGTAAATATATAAATAAGGTTAATAATGTAGTTTATAAGGAGATTTTCCAGCATGTAAAAATGATATGTTTCAATGTATTGTTATATATTTTCTCTCTTTAAAATTATGTATTATTTAAATATTCAATAATATATATATCTGTCTCTTATACACATCTAGATGTGTATAAGAGACAGGTGTATGGCCCTGCTTGGTTGAACTGATTTAAACAGCTGATAATTGGTAGCTGATAACTGATAGCTCGTAGCTGGTAGCTAATTTTTCAATTAGTGCTTGGTAAATTAGTTGATTAAAGTAGCTGATTGAATGTTAATTTACCAATATAGACATGATTAAAAAATATAAAATATTATACATAAAGAAAAGAAAAATATAAAAAATAAAAGAAATAAAATTATAATAATTAATGAAGACTTCCCAAAAGATTATTTAAAAAAAAAAAAGACAAATACTTGAAAAATAATTAAGAAAATAATTATAATAATAAATAAAATTTTAATTATGATTAATAAAAATATTTTCGTAAAATATAAAGTAATATATTAATTTATAAATAATATATTTCTTATAATATAAAAGGATAAAAAATAATTTTACTAAATAATGTAGGAGCTTATTAGAAAAAGTTACGATTTGTAACTTTTTTTGAACAAGAACTTATTAGGCAGAATAAGTTATCAGGAGCTTATTTTTTATTTTTACCAAGCAGCCTAAAAGAGTTTATTGTGATGGAATAAGCTATAGGCACTTTCAATAAGCTCAATCAAGCAGGACCTATATATCATTTTATTGGTCCAAAATAAATTCCGGAAAAATAAAAATACACACTCGACGAAACCATGTATTAAAAGTAAATCAAGTCACTTTATCAGATAGAAACTTTATTAACTAGAAAAGCAACTGGGGCGTGCACTTTTAACCCCGCATTTCATGTAACATTGTCTTTGTCTGATTTTTTTTTTCGTTTTGTTTTTGAAAAAGATAGAAACTTTATTAACTAGAAAAAGAATATATACAATCGAAGGACAAAGGCTAGGCTCCTTCAAGAGAAAATTACAAAATATCCACATAAGAAGACTCACATTCAAAGGGTCTAAAAAAGACAAAATACAAAACCCAACTCACATCCTGGGACAAGCACAAATATTTATGCAATTAGCCAGAAGCAATCGAAAGAGAATGGACCTTTAATCTATTAACATCAAACATATCATGATTCTCAAAATTTATAAAGAAAAGAAAGGGTGCAATGGCACTGGTGAAATAAATCACCCTACAACAACAACAAATTTATCAGGATGAGTTGCTTAAACTCCAACTATTCGCTCCAAGCCGCTTTTATAATCTCTTCCTCGGGTTTCCAAATATCTTCAAAAATCCAAAATTTTCTAGTTTTCCACAACCACCAAAGAAGATAAGAAATCAATTAAATTCTGTTCGTCGCAACAATACGTAACATTCGATTATTGCGCAAATTAAAGTTGTTCAAAATACAAAAATTAGCCCTAACGTATGGACATTGGACTACACTAGTTACGAAAATAAATCATCGAGTCTTTCAACTTACATTTTTCTCATTCGTAAAAAAGAAGAATTACGAATATTTGTGTTAGACTATCTAACGGATCATGAGACAAAGCTAGTTTTCATCTGGTGGAACTCAATTTTGTTTCTTTTTTCTTTTAGTTGTGTGATTCTTTCAACTTATTTCCTAGTGTTTTTCAATTAGTTTAACTTTTCTTTTTTAACCTCTTGTTTTTTTAAGGATTTTTTAATTTTATGTTATTATTATTATTATTATTATTATTATTATTTGTACTTGGTTTCATTTTTAGTTCTTTAGTTTTCAAAGGGCTTAAATTTCTTAGTGGTTTCTAGATTTTTATTTTTCCAAATGTCAACTTAGAGTTTTCTATTATTTGATATATACTCCTTTCGTCTCGTTCTATATGTTTGTCCCGTACATATTCAAGAGAGAAACATTGTTTTTTTCCCCCAATAAAAATTAAATACTATTAATTTACTAATTTTACTCATACTTTTATTTTTTTATATTTTTTTATTAATTTAAATAAAAAAATATTATGATTATTTGATACTTATATATAACACCAATCATATTTTTTTAATTTTTCGTGAAATAGTCGATTGCCGCGTATAGAATACAAAGATTGGATACCTTTTATAACATCGATATTTGTAAGGAAATATTCATAATTTTAAGAAGTTTTTTATAATTAGACTAAATAGTAGGGGTAGCTTTTGTATATTTTCCAAAAGAAAAAATATATATCACCATTGGATACCCATTGAACTAAAAAGCTGATAATATTAATATAATCAACATCAGCCATTCATGTTGCTCTTACATGGAAACCAAAACCACCAATTTTCACGTTATCTATTTATTCCTATACTTGCACTTCACCTGTTCGACCAAATGCCTCAAAGAAAATTCTGATGAATCATTAGACACCACATTTCATGACAGTGCTTTCAGAGCTTTGATCCACCATCATCATCCACAGACAGGCACGCTCTACAACACAATTCTCCCTAAAAACGTATCAGGGATCAAAGTCTCATTTCTGAGGCTCAGAAGCAGAACACTATGGCAAAAAGGCGCCAATTTCAGCAATTTCATCATCCCACCGAAAACCCGGCCCGTACTGCACGTCAAGAGAATTCTCATAGTCTATCATAACCTCGGCAACTGGTCTTCTTTATACTACAATGTATCGGGCTACGCTCATAAGCCCGGTCATCGGGTTTTTAACGCGTCGAATTTGGATTTGTCGAAGCTGATCGAACTCAACAACACATTGGGAAAACCCGTTTCGGTTGAGTTCCAAAACTCGACACTGGCGACGAATCGAAGGAGGTTTTGTGCTTCGTTTGGCAGTTTCGGGAAATTTACATTGACTGAGATGAGTTTTTCGGATAATGTGTGTTATAGTGAAAACGAGGGCCATTTTTCGATTGTCGTTCCTTTTGAGAAAAAGCAGAAGAAAGTTAGGCCGTTTTGGATTATGGGTTTTGCGGCTGGATTGGTGGGGGTGGCTGGGACGGTGGCCGTTGGATCGTTTGTGAGGTGGAGGAATCAAGAAATGGAAAAAGAAGCAGATGGAGAGTGTCTGGAGACATATTGGATTGGCGATAGCAAAATGCCACGGCTAAAGTGACTAGGACTCAGCCTGTTCTTGAGAGTACAACTCCAAATCCCAGGCTCTCTTGGTATGCTTAATTTTTTATTTTTTATTTTTTATTTTTTGGGGGATTTATAGGGTCTGATTTTTGTCAGCAATTTGAAAATGTTAGAACATATTCAAGCACTAGTTTGTGAAACAGAGTTATACAAGTTGTACATTGTTAAATGGAATTCCAAGTGTATTCAAACTATTGGTTAATTTGTCTAATACATTTCATGTGTTAAAATTGTCCAGAAATTGGCAAATTAAAAAAGCTAACCAGCTTTTTTGAAATTGATTTACTGAGTTTAACAAGTTCTAACCAGATCAAAGTGAGTTGATCATTATTTCCATTGCAAATGAAAACCCCCTCTCTTTATTTCAAAATAATAGTAGCTATTGTCATAACAAATTAACATAAATCCAAAGAACGAACAACAGTAACAGTAACGTTAACTCATGTTCGATCCAAAACGTCCACCACAGATGAATGCAGATACAACAAGGGATGCTCTCCAAATACGAGAAAGTCAAGAAGGAAAAACAATCCTATTTATATAATTCTGTTTTCCTATATTTTTCTACTCTTTCCACTCGGCACGAAAAATATACATGCAGTTTCACGATACATAACTAAAAGGAGGCTAATAACTTACAAGATTCAGAGGAAAATTTAGTTTGCGCTGGCAGCTTGCACTCGTATATCTTTACCATGGAGACACCAGGTCCCAAAACTCATTCACCATTGTGCAGTGACCAAGAACAATTGGCATCAATAATAATAATAATAACGAGCCTACATGAAAATCTCTGTATGCCTATTACATAGTTAGCAGTCAAAACTGCTTCCGCAGCTAATCATGGGTTGGTGGGCAGCCTGAGATAGAGATAGAGCTACCAGAAACGACTTCATATTTCCTCGACCTATGGTGAAGAAAAAGAAGTTAAACCATAGCCACATAATAATACTAATATGATCCATTCTTACACATCTATTGCTACAAGCTTTGCTGCTTCTTGTTCAGTAGTCTTTCAATTTACCCATATAGCCATAGAATCATATTTTAGATACATATATTTTCCCCCTTGCTTGTTAAACCACATTTGGAATAAGTGAAAATGGACAGCTGAAATTAAAAAGCAATAATTTTTCCTGATTATTCCGTGATGACAGGACAACCAATTTTATTTGACAAAATTGCAAAACTAGTTCTCTAACTTTAATGCGGAGCTATAATGGTCATGTGAAAAACACGTTTGGCAAAAGGGTCCTCTTATTAATGAGTTTCCATTAGTTATAGGACTTTTTATCCAAACGTGTTATTTACAAGAACTCTTTTGCCCCGTCCTAAAGTAACATGACTAATTGCGATTTTGTCATTTTATTTCATGCAAAAAGTGGGCAGGTTATTCAATTAGTTTTATTATTTTTGTAAAATTTGACGGTCTATGGTTTTGAAAATATATCTCAGTTTTATGATGTCGTTATCAATGTTAAACAGCATTGACTAACAACATAAAACAGAGTAAAATAAAAATATGTAGCGGAAATAAAATTCAAGAAAACGATAAAAACAAATTCAGTTCACAAGTAAAAGTACTTGTGAGCTTGGGTGTACAAATGCGAAAACTATATTACTTGCTTGTTTTGTCGATCAATACAAAAATATTAAGTAATATATGAAAACTAAAGTATCAAAACACATGATACTAAATACTTGTCGTCTAGGTTGAACAAGCTCTCCTCTGTTGGTCACGCAATTTTGAATAACTTGTCGATCTCGAACAATGGCTCCAAGTAGTTTTCGTGTTCTTCTTCTTTGCTTGTGCGTTCCTTGCGTCGTGCGTCTTCTTCAAGAAATCACGTGCGTAAAGATCGTGTAGAGGTTTAGGATTCTCTTGTCTTAAATAGACAATCCTAAAATTCTAAACTTGGTAAAGTAAATCACGTGCGTAAAGATCGTGTAGAGGTTTAGGATTCTCTTGTTTTAAATAGACAATTCTAGAATCGTAAATTTGTTAAACAAGTAAGAACAATTCTTAAAAACAATGTAGGAAACTACTTAAAGTCTTAAACATAAATTAGGAAACAAATAAAGTTCTAAAACTAATTTCCTAACTTATTTTGTGCCCAGAAAGATAAATAACAAAATAAAAATTATTGTCAAGAATAAATTTCTCAACAATTTCTTTTTTTTATTTTTACCTCAGGACCTTCCTCAATGTATTATTAGAAGACGAAAATCAAAGTTCAAAACAAACTGAGCTGTAAACACAAAAAATTTACATTAGAGATAGGCTTACCTCTGAATCTTCACTTGTGTCATGACTTTTTCTCGATTTCCAATAGCTCGGCAAATACACAATCGCACCATGCAGGCAACCAAACAACCTAATAAGGTTCTGGAAATCTCTTTCCACAATTTCTTCACTATCCACTGCACTTAAATGACTCAAATACGTTTTCCCGGCGTATATGTAACTGAGCTGCTGCCACAACAGCACACTTAGTTGTCTTTGATATGGTGAGATGTCATTGATAAAACAGTACTCTTAAAATAGCCACGATTAATGATTATCAAGATTGAAATATTGATAATATAATATATGTCGGCATGTGGTCTGATAGCCACGACTAATGATTATCAAAATTGAGATAATAATAATATAATATATGTGGTCTGCATCACATTTTAGAGAATGCAGTAAGTCTCACGACTGCGAATAAACTGTGGAGAGTATTGGTAAACCCTACTGATAAGTTATTTATTGTATGTCTATAAATTTGTCAGTATATAAAGCGTGTGATAATCTTTTGACTTGAGTTCAATACGCACCTTGTTTACTAAGTGATGTACTTTGACGATAACCAATACTTGCACTCCTTTCGGGTAGATAGGTTTGTGTTGGGTGCATCATGATGTAAATGAAGGTGGTAGTTGAGACAAGAAAGAATTCATTACTCGGTTGGAATTTTGAGAGAGATCACTCGTAATCTCTCTATATTAGGTCGACTAAAGTCATGTCTTGACTTTCTAGGGCTCTAGGACCCTTTCCTTAGCCAAACACCCCCACATTTTGAGGTAATTGTAAGCAAAAGCTTTACCTTTCCATGGTTCATATGGAGATTTTTTCCTTTTCCGTGTGGGTAACCTATTTAAAATATGGTTAGCAGAAAGGATCGCCTTCCCCCACATATTCGTGGTAACCCTGAATTTGATTAACATAGCGTTTATCAATTCTTCAAGGGTTCGATTCTTGCGTTCAGCAACACCATTTAATTTAGGTATATAAGGAGCAGTTGTTTGATAAATTATGCCATATTCATTGTACAAATCCTCACACAGTACAACATACTCTCCACCTCAAAACACTTCGAATTGCCTTAATTCGAGTTTTAAGTTAATTCAACTTCATGCTTGAAGACTTTGATAACATCAAAGACTTTGTCTTTACCCCTTAGCAAATAAATGTCACAAATTATTGTGCATTCATTAATGAAGGTAATAATTTACTTTTTACCTCCTCTAGTTTACACAAGTTTTATATCACATATCTCGATGTGAAATAACTCTAGAGGTACATAACTCTTTCCACCAAATGAAAAGATGCTTTTGGCGTTTTAGCCTCAACACAAATCTCACACTTGTGATTTAAGTCAAAAATGACATTTAATTGTAAATTCAAATTTATCAATTTTGTTGGACTTTATAATGGGTTTTATATCATAACCTCAATGTGGTTTAGTTGGTTATTTGATTTAATATTATTTGATATGATTTATTCAGTTAATATGGTTTAGTTGATTAATTTAGTTCGATTGGCTTAAATATGAGTGATTAGTTGGTTTATTTGGTTCTATATGGTTTATTTAGTTTATGTGGATTGGTTTATTTAATATGCTCTGCTTGATTTGTGAAGTTTATTTGGTTTAATATAATTTATATGGTTAGCTAGTTTATTTGGTTTATTAGGGTTTTATTTGGTTTTATATGATTTATTTGGTTTATATGGGTTGATTTATTTAATATGGTCTACTTGATTTGATAAAGTCTAATTGGTTCGTTTTGAATGGCAATGGTCTATGGTTCGATTTAAATGGTTACAGTCTGATCCCAAGTCTGGTTTAGGTCGTATCATGGATGAGCTTGTTATATGGTTATATAAATATGGATGGCTTGATGCTTGTTTAGGTCGGAGATGGTTTATAATTTTATAGAATGGTTTATGGTTATGATTCATGGTTATGGTTCGATGCTTGTTTAGGTTGGAGATGGTTTATGATTTTATGGAATAGTTTACGGTTATAGTCTGACGCTTGTTTAAGTCAGAGATGGTATGATCATGGATATGATATGGCCCGACGCTTGTTTAGGTCAGAGATAGTTATATGGATATGGATGGACCTGTTTTAGGTCGAATAAATGATTTATGATTTATGGTTTGTGGTTGTGGTTTTTGACCGACCTGTTTTAGGTCGGATGAATGATTTATGGTTTATGGTTATAATTGTGGTTTGAAATGATTTATAGTTTATGGTTATAGCTGTGGTCTGTGATCGACCTATTTTAGATTGGATAAATGGCCCGTGGTTATGGTCATGGTTAAAATATGATTTTAGGGATACATGATTATTTATGTGTTGAATTAATTGCTGATTTATTGAAGGTCATGAAATTAATGGTAATGTTTCGTTAATAACTAACATCTCGCAGAATTCTTTATTTTTATATTTTACTTGATTTCGTACCTCGACCAGCTAGAATATGGGGGACTAGTTGATACGACGTCAAAAATCGACTCGATTATATATGGTAAGAAAATACTGAAATGGTAGATGGCTCTAGGTCTCGGCGTATATGATAATGTGGTTTTATATGGTTATGGGACCTGACAGGTCGATAACATGGTAATAATAAATTTTTATGGTTATTATAAAATTATGCAAAGTAGGAATTAGGAGATTTTAATCCCATCTTATGAAAAAACCATGTTGGTTGGTGAACAAGTCTATATAATCTTACAAATAGGAGATTCAAACTCTTATTTCATAACTTTAATTATCATGAGTTATGGAGCTCACGGATTATATGGGAAATTATCCTCTCTTTTTATACAATTTATATGGTTACTGACTTAAGAATCGGAGGGCCTACACCGGGATTATGCGGCTTGAGTTTTGTGCAGGTCGTTCGTGGTCGAGAAGGTAATTCGAGGCAATCCGACCACTTTTTTGGGAAGCCAATTTTTCTTGGTTACATCAACAAGCTTTATGTCGCAGTTTCTCGAATTAAAAATCGTAAAAGATTGAAATTATTTATTACGAGAAAAATTGTATCATTGTGAATAAAGAAATTAATATATTCTATAAAGAGGTTTGTAAACAATTTTTTTTATATTAATAATTTATCTTTTGAAATTAATCAATTTCTTCTACATATTTCACTTATTGTATATATTTTTTATTAGTTACCGCGTAACGCGATTGAGTGAATATATCAATGAGTTTGCTAAAATTCAATCAATTCACTGAAATATAGATTTTTCTATACTGAAAATATGATTTGTTTCCTTATATATCTTAATATAAATCAAATCAAATCATATACATAACATATATCTTAATATAAATCAAATCAAATCATATACATAACCTAATTTGATTTGAGTAGCTCTTGGGTGAGACCGATCTCATAGAATGAGACCACTTTTTACCATTTTGTTAATTTGATCCGTATCCTCATCCAAACCCAAACCCAGACCCAAACCCATAAACAAACCCTCCAACACACACCCCATATCCAAAACACACCCCGGTCTCAA
>BMAC01000130.1:558145-580867 GCA_014905375.1 Phtheirospermum japonicum
TTCCAACCTATCGTACGGAAAACCCGCTCCAAATCCATTTGCAGCTAGCTCCTGGGTCTCTCGTTTCGTGTGTGTTATATTATAATATATTTATGTAAATTAAAAATAATTATAATATAATATATATTTATTTATATATAATATAAAAATACTATATATATATATATGTGTGTGTGTGTGTGTTAAATGTATTGTATTACTTATTATAATTATAAATATTATACATTATATTATATATATATATACATATATATATTATAATTATATTTATGTATATATATATATAATAATAATTAATATTTAATAATATATAGATTATTAAATAATAATATATATTAATAAAAAACATAAAAAATTAAAAAACATCGTAAATAATAAATTAATTAAATAAAATTAAAGAATTTAATTTACGACAGAGTAATTTCCGTCGGTAATTAAAAGATAATTAAAATAATAATAAAAGTGGTGTTATCGACTAAAATGTCCATCGATAATAAATAAAATAAAAATTATAAAAATAAATAAATTAAATAAATATAAAAAAATTAAATTTACTGACGGCCACTTTCCTCGGTATTCCATTGGTAAATAAAAAATTTAAAAAATAATTACCGACGGAATTAATTTTTCATCGGTCATTTACAAAATTCGTCGGGAATCCGTCGGTGTTTTCGGGGTTTTTTGTATAAAAAGAGGGAATAGTTCTTCATAAAATGCATGAACTCCATGATACATGATAATTGAAGTTAAGAAAATAAGAGTTTGAATGTCCTACTTATAGGATTATTTAGACTTATTCACCAACCAATAATATTCCTTAATAGAGATTTAACGTTTAACATCGGTTATTTAATAACTGACGTGAAATGTTTTCACATCGGTTTTTAAATAAACTGACGTGGAAACCGATGTGAAATGAAGAAGTTTACGTCATTTTTTTCTTAACCCGACGTGAAAGATTATATTATAAAAAATATTAAAATGCCGTAAATAAAATAAATTAATAGCTGCCAAAATTATCATACACCTCCCGCGACACTCAAACAATCCATCCCCGTCTATTTTCTTCTCCATTGCTGCTCAGAATTCTCCGTTTTCGAGGGTTTCTCTTCGCTGCTCCAGATCTCGGTAGCGCTTGTTGTTTTTACGCCGTCGTTTTTGGCTCTTGATTCCCCGATCGCTTTCCAGATCCGGAGTTCCGATCTCTAGATTTTGATTCGTCGCCCATCATGGCGGCCGCCAACGCTCCGATCTCCATGAAAGAAGCCCTAATAGTATCCCATCGGATCGTTATTTTAATTGAACTTTTCATCCATTTCATTTCCCATCTCTTTGAATGCTTAATTGAAATAAAATTGTTCAATGTGTTATCATTTAAACTTGATTGGATATGCCGGCGGCGATGGTCATTGTCGGGAATTGTGCATTTACTGTTTTAGATTTGCCCCATCCTGTTTAATTTTAGATCTATTGATTCCGTTTGCAGCAATTTGTGAGTCAGGTTGGTGTTAGTGGGATTAATATTTGTGAGTCTGATATTTTGATTGCAGTTGACTAGCATAGAGATCAATCCGCAGTTCATTACTTTCATATTAAGATTTCCTCTTTTACGCGAAATTTGTCTTTCTCTCTCTTGTTTTTTTTGGTTAACCCGATATTCAAATTCTCAGCTTTTCTTTGTCTTGTTTTGGTCTTTCCCATTTATGACTGTGCCTTAACATATGAGCTTGAACGTCTCTTGGATTCCTAGGTAGTGTTTCTGATCTATAGTTGAGAAGTTTGCGTTTCTATTACGAATATTTATTGGTTTCACAGGTTTATATGCTAGAAGGTGAGATCGAACTTGAGGAATGTATCCCCTCAACCGAGCCAATATGTAGATTTTACGAACCAATGCAACATCGCGGTTTGGAATTGAAGGCAAAATTACATTATTGATCTAAGGTGAGATTCATTTTGTCTTGAAAATCTTGGGCTCTTATGTGCTTATGAGGTAGATATACACCAACTAATGCTCAAGACTAAATTTTCAGTTTTAACAGACACAGCACAATTTTTTATTTTTTTTAAATTTAGTAACAAATTAAATTGCTAGTAGACATGTTCAAAAAGGCTATTTAAAACAGCTAAGTTAATCTTTATATATATTTGATTTTTCTAGTTTTGTTTTTTCTTTAATTAGGCTGATATCTGAGTCCAAAAATCCAGTTCTTTATGTTGGTGGTGGGTATTTGAATTCAAGTGAGGAGCGTAAATTACATGATGGAAAATAACAATGTTATCTAGCGCCATATTTGGATTCTTAAGTACAAATTTGACTTTTATTTTCATATTAATTAAAAATTATTAATTGTTTGTACTTGTAGAATTTTGTTTATTGTTTGTGGGTTATGTGAAATTTACTGAAATGATGCATTTTCTGTTTATTGTTTGTGGGTTATGTTTCTAACGTGTATAGATTGTAAACCTATAATCATATTATTCAGTATGATTTTTTTTGTTATAGCGCTATAGATGGTTTCCAAGGATTAGTGGGTTGGAACCTAACAATTAGAAAGAAGCCTTCATGAATTTTGCCACAAGTATATAATGAATAATCCAACATTTTTCTAATTGTACTCATTACTCATAAAACATGGACTTCGAAAGTGTTTACTGCTTGAGGCCACAACTAGTATAAGTTTATTATCGGAGTTGTAGTTTTTTGATTGGGCTTTTTTAATCCTCGTAGTAATCATTATTCTAGGAGAGCACTCTTCTCAGGTCGGAATAACGAATTATCCATTATGTCAAAATTTCATTCCAATACATAATAATATAAAAATCAATTCATTATAGTAAAAAAACCAATAAATAATGGTACCAATACATTATATTATAAAAACTAATACATCATATCACGAGTTCGAGATTTATGAAAAATCAATACTTTCGAGTACAAATATCAATACATTATTATATTAAGTCAGATAGCCTAATGGGTCATGACCCGTCAATTTGACCTAAGACAAGTGTTTGACTTATTCTAGTGCAAGAAGCTTAAAGTATGCCCATATGGATGGGCGGAATTAAATGGATGCTTATCTATCTTTAAAGAGCATGTTGATATATCGCGTGATAATGTAAAAGTATCCTATACCATATGCATAAAAAATCAGGTTTCTAATGTGCACCACGTCGAATACACTTGTAAGTCATAAACACTTTTTTTTGTGTGTGTTTTTAATTTTTAATGTCTTGATACAAAAATTGACCTTGCTACCTTAAATGATCCTGCATATGACTTCATTGTGAATGACTGTTCATCTAGGAATTGAACTCTGTGGAAGCTTGTACAAGGACAAGGATATAATCCCCCTCCAAATATTTCAAGTTTGCTTATACGAAAATTCTAACCTTGTTGCTTTACATGAATTTTAGTACGAAAGATTACCTATTTTTATTTTTACTTTTAACATGTACAATTTGTATATCTATCTCTCGGGATTGTTAATATCAAAAACGCATAAACGAAGGCATCAAAAAACAAAACAAATAAAGAAAAGAAAGAGCGAAGAGCTTAAAACTACACAATACATTGAAGGCCTCTTTTTATCATTTCAAAAAAAAAAAAAAAAAAAGTTCGTGGTGTTGTTGGGCAAGCTCTATTGTCATGAATCCATTCAGTTGTTCTTACCATTTTCTAGGTTATGTTTGGTGATTAGGCTCACTCATACAAGATTTTAAATCAAATAAGAGGTATGAGATTTCTCTTTCTACAAAATTTCTCTATAATATCTTGGTGCAATACAATAGGTTTTCTCATGTGTGTGAGTTTTGTGTGTTTATTTCTATCTATGTTTTTTTATGGTCGATTTTAGGGCTTTTTTTTTCATGTAAAATTATTTTTATTTTTGAGTTCCTTTTATTTTTATTTTTATTTTGCTTGGGATGATAATTTTTTCTGGGATTTGGTCGTAGGTTACAATGATGAGAAGGGGATTTGGTTGTAGGTTACAATGATGAGAAGAAGGGTATTTGGTTGTAGGTTACAATGATGAGAAGAAGGGTATTGACTTGTGGACTACTAAAGAAATGTTTGGGCAACAAACATGGTTTTCTTGGATTGTGCAAATTAATGTTTTCAATAAATTACATGTTAATTATAAATTTTCAGAACAAGGACCAATTTAAATATATATTACTTAATTAGACATATGTACTTAATATGAGAATGGTTCTTAACTACTATATACTTTATATATTACTTAATTAGACATATGTATTTAATATGAGAATGGTTCTTAACTACTATATGCTCACAAAAAGTTTCTGGTCAGTGCATTTTAGATTTACTTTATCATATCAAGTATGTTGATTTAGTTATCTTTATTTACATTGCCTGATGTCCAAATGTATATTATAAATTATATATCTTTGCATTAATTTCCTTATCTAATATTTAAGTTCTTTTAGAGGAGCACAATTTGAAAAATTGTCCAAACATTAAGTTATTGTCTATTATGAACTATATATCATTTGTATTAATTTCCTTATATATTATTTAGATTTTTATGGAGGAGCACATTTCAAAAATCACAATCGAGAAGACTCTTCATTAGATACAACGCATTCGAAAGCATACAAGCAGAACTTTACTCTTTCAACACGACGGATTCATTGCGATTTCTTGGTCTTCACAGGAACTCTTGGATTATGGAGGTTTACAAACTATGGTGCAGGTGTTATCATTGCGATAGTCAACTCAGGAATAATACCGATCACCCTTCATTCCATGTTCGTGGCATGCAGCCCCAAATGGAAAGGAAGGTGGGAGATTCCATGATCGTGACATGCAACCCCACCCCTAGATGGAAGGGAAGGTAGGAGTTTGATCTGAGTACTTGCAACAACAAGTTGATTGGGGCTAGAAATATGACCGGTGTAGAAACAAGTATAGACGATAACGGACATGGCTTGCATGTCGCGAGTACCGCCGGAGGGAGTTTTTTGTGCTGCCCATTTATTCGGCCAAGCAAGTGGCACTGCAGCCGGAGTAGCCCCGTTGGCTCACTAAGCCTCATAGCATATAAGGTTGAGACTTATATAGAAGTCGAGAATAGGACTGTGAATTATGATGACCATATATTAGGCGCAATGGGGCCGACGTAATTACGTCTCGATTGGCGGCGACGATTTGCTTCAGTTTGACGAGGATATGATTGTCATCGGATCTTTTAGAGCCATGTTGCAAGGCGTGCTTGTCATATATTCAACGAGAAATGAAGGTTCAGGGAGAACCACCGTCAACAATGTAGTGAGCCAAGGTTCATATAATTGCCGCGTGGACGGAGTCTAATATCACCCAGACAAGGTTTCGTGTCGGGTAGTTCCATGGCGGACCTACATGTTACTGGTGTTGCGGCCCTATTAAAATGTGGACATCCTAAATGGACACCCGCGACCATAAAGTCGGTCATTATAACGACCGCGGATTCTCTTAATTACTCGAGTGATTCCATCCTCAACGAGAGCCTTGGTAAGGTCGACATGTATGCGATGGGAGCTAGGCAAGTCAATCCTGTCAAGGCAGTTGACCCGGGCTTGGTATACGATATACATGTAGAAGAGTATATCGGCTACCTAAAATTGCCAAGCAGCAATTATATGAACCTCTTTGTTTGCCCCAACAGTAAGAATTCACGGGGCTACATTGCCGA
Source organism: Phtheirospermum japonicum (assembly GCA_014905375.1). Classification (NCBI taxonomy): domain Eukaryota; kingdom Viridiplantae; phylum Streptophyta; class Magnoliopsida; order Lamiales; family Orobanchaceae; genus Phtheirospermum; species Phtheirospermum japonicum. The sequence continues at coordinate 563,845 of BMAC01000130.1, forward strand.
CAGTAGCTCTCTCTGAACCTTCATTTCCCTCTAAACATATTACAAGCACGCCCTTAAACATGACTCTAAATGACCCGATGACAATCGCATCCTCTTCAAACTGAAACAAATAGTCGCCGCCAATCGAGCCTCATCCTTCAGCTCTCCGTATTGCACGCACGCAATATATGATCATCATAATTCACATTCCTATCCTCGACTTCTATATAGGTTTTAACCTTATATGAACGAGGCTACTCCGACTGCAATGCCACTTGCTTGACCGAAGAAATGAGCAGCAGCCACAAAATTCCCTCTGACGGTAGTCACGACATGCGAGCCATGTCTGTTATCGTCTGTGATTGTCCCCATACCGATCATATCTCTAGTCTCAATCAATTTGTTGTTGCAAGTAGTCGAATCAAGCTCCCACCTTCATCTAGCGGGTGGGGGCTGCATGCCACGATCATAGAATGAAGGATGATCGGGCATTATTCCCGAGTCTGACTATCGCGATGATAACACCTACACCGTAGTTTGTATCCTCCATAATCCAATTCTTGTGAATACCAAGAAATCATAATGAATTCGTCGTATTAAAAGAGTAAAGTCTCTGCTTGTATGTTTTAGAATTCATTGTGTCTAATGAAAATTCTCCTCGATTGTGATTTTCGAAATATTCCAGAAAAATCTAAATAATATATAAGGAAATTAATGCAAAGGATATATAATTCATAATAGACAGTAACTTAATGTTAAGACAACAGTCAATGTAAATAAAGATTAGAGCTATTATATAAAACGAGCAGCTCGAGAGGTCGGCTCGGTTCGACTTGTTAAGGCTCGAACTTGACTCGTTTATTTTAATAAACAAGCCGAGCTCAAGCTCATAAAATGCTTGTTTAGTTGAGACGAGCCCGGCTCGCAAGCTGTTCGATAGACTCGAATACTAGGGTCATAAAAATAATTTCATATGTAAGTATAGCAAATGGTTATTGTCAAAACTCAGGTTTTGAGGTAAAAGTTAAATCAGACAAGTTTGTACATTTTTTCCCTCTTATTCTTGAAGTGGTGTGTACAGTTTCTGAACAATTTTTCAGTGGTGTATTAGTGCATATAATGATTTGCGTATGTTGCTGCATTGAGTTTTGTGTTGGAGATTTGCTTGGTATGGAAGATTAATCCGTGTCATTTACAAATGTAAGGAGAGGTATACTGGTTAGTATATTTGTTTTCATATCAATAACATAGATATTTCTAAATAGCACAAAATATGAATCTAATCTACCCATGAACCAACATTAAAGTGAATACATGAATGATAAAAGTACAAGTAGATCTTCAAACTTCAGGTGCTCTTCAAACTTCTTGATGCATATTAATTGAAAGTACATCTTTAACACCCCTCTTAATGTGTAGTTCTCATCATATCTCTAGTTTTTGTTCTTAGTACTTCATAAAACTATCCTAGTACTTAACATGTGCATAAAAAATATTAATGAACATATAGTATTACACTAATATATAAAAAGATAAAACAGAAGTGTGCACCACTTTTTGGCAGTATAAATTATAATTTACTCTTTCTTTTGAAAAATGGGTTTGGCAGTAATTATTATTTTATGTGTATCGAAAAATGGTCATTTTGGATTCATGGTATAAAAAAGCATAATTTTAGAGAGTAAAAAACAAAGAAAGAAAGAGAAAAGAGGTGGTCTATTGGTGGTGGGGCGGTGGTGCTGGTTTCTAAAGGGTTAGATGAGACTGTGTGAACATTCTGTGTGAACATTCTGAGCTTATTAGCTCTTGTGAAACAATGGTGTTTGTTTCTATGGTGGCCGTCAAAGATTAGGGACAACTAATCTTTTTCACTTTAGGTATAGTTATTTTTCCCCGCTCTTCTGATCATTGTGTGTTGTATGTTTCTGGTTTTATGGTTTCTTTAGAATATGGTAATTTTCTTTTAATGCTCTTTCATGTATAGTTGTGACCTTTAATTTTTTTTTTTTTTAATTCCTAATCTTTGCATTTGGGCTTTGCTTAAATATTTGCTAATGTGATTCTTGCTCATAAACAGAGGTGATTTTGAAATTATAATTTGGTATTAATTTGGTATTTAGTTGTTTTTCTTATTTTTATATTTGTTTAGTGATTAAGGGTTTCAAAGTGAAGTATAAGGAGATGGAGAAATTTGATATATGTGATGTTTGTATGATTGGAATATATATATATATATAGAGAGAGAGAGAGAGAGAAATTTGACATGTGCGATGTTTGTATGATTGGAATATATATAAATATAAAAATATATGATTGTGTGTGTGTGTCTGTTTCTTTTTTTTTTTGTATGGTACTCATAATTTCCGGTACATAGTTTTGGAAAAATAATTTCATTATATAAAAATGTCTTTTCAATATATTCCAAAACTACCATAATAATAATGCCTAGTTATAGTATTTATAATTTATAATGATAGGATAATAACAGAACAACAATAGCAGCAGCAGAAAAAGAACCTTTTGTAATAATTTAATTATGGTTTTTTCCATTGTTATTATTTTATTTTATTTTATTTATTTATTATTAGTATTTTTAATACAATGGATGCAGGTTTGATGTTTTGCATTTGTATTTGTAGAAAGGACTCCAAATGGATATTATTGCATAATCGCTGGCACCATTTTCCGATCTGAATAGTTTGTGGGATTATGTCATCTTAGATTACTTAGTTGCATTTATCTAATAATGCAGACAAAAACAGATCTTCAAGACGAGCTACGCCTTCGAAGGACATAAAATCCAGTCCTCGAGTTTTTAGGAGAACGAGAAATTCCACTAAAAAGTCCATTCCATTTGACGACACAACCACCCCAATGGACATACAATTATCCGAAGGACCATCAGCACCAGGTAACATTTAAGCCCAATTATTACCCCAAACGAGAAGGATGAGAAATTGTATTTGTGTTTGTATCAAACTATGTTTCTGATTGTTGTCTTTTAGATTTGGGAAGCTATACTGTATTTTCTTTATTGAAAACGTCAAATTGGCAAAGGTTTATTTACTATTTACGATAATTGGACGATAATTGGACAGGTTTCTAAGTAAATAAATTTCGAGCTCGAGCTCTAACGAGTTGGGGTCGTTTAAACGAGCCGAGCCCGAGCTTGAATTTGCAACTAGCGAGCCGAGCCGAGCTCTAATTTTAGCTTATTAATGTGAACGAGCGAGCTCGAGCTAGGCTCGAAACATGCTCCAGCCGAGTTCGAACTTTGGATGCTCGGCTCGACTCGGCTCTAAGCACTAATCAAGATAACTAAACCAACATACTTGATATGATAAAGTAAATCTAAACTGATTTTAGAAAGACCATAAACTTTTTCTGAAAGCATATAGCAGTTAAGAACCATTCTCATATTAAACTCATATGTTTAAGTAATATATATTTAAATTGGTCCTTGTTCTGAAAAATTATAATTTAATATGTAATTTATTAAAAACACTAAACGTACGTACCAGACTTGCACAATGCAAGAAAACCATGTTTGTTGCCCAAACACTTCTTTAGTCGTCCACAAGTCAATACCCTTCATCTCATCAATGTAACCTATGAACAAATCCCAAAAAAAAATTATCATCCAAGCACAAAAATATAACACAAAAATATAACAGGAACTCAAAAATAATTGTACATGGAAAAAAAGGCCCTACAAATCGACCATAAAAAAGTATAGATGCACATGAGAAAACCAGTTGTGTTGCACCAAAATATTATAGAGAAATTTTGTGGAAAGAGATATCTCATACCTCTGATTTGATTTAAAATCTTGTATGAGTGAGCCAAATCACGAAACATAACCTAGAAAATTGTAAGAACAACTTAATGAATTCATGACAATGAAGCTTGCCCAACAACAACACCACAAACTTTTTTTTTATTATTCTAAAAGAAAAAAAACATTGTAAGAACAACTTAATGAATTCATGACAATGGAACTTGCCCAACAACAACACCACAAACTTTTTTTTTATTATTCTAAAAGAAAAAAAAACAGAGGAGCTTTGCAGTGTAATATGTAGTTTTAAGCTCTTCTCCTCTTTCTTTTCTTTATTGGTTTTGTTTTTTATGCCTTCCTTTATGCTTTTTTGCTTGCAGGTATTGTGCATGTCAGCGTACCTGATGGGTTTGTACCTCCTCCACACCCACAACTTTTTTGGACAAAAATGACCTTCGAAGTTTGAAAAACATAAGGATAGAATAATTTGCAGCTATTTTTTGTTTCTATATTTTCCCTTTTCAAACGCAGAATAATCCCCACAACTGTCCACATATAAACCCAAAATCAATGAAAAAAATCTAGTAAACATCTCATCTAAGAATTTGTGAAGACATAAATTAAAATAGATTGTTGAATTTTTATTTAATTATTACTATGATCAAAAATCCACCACAACATATCTCCATTAGTTGAACACGATAAAGTGATTCTTCTTTTTTTTTTAATGCAAAAATGTTATCAAAAGGATAAAAATAAAAAGTGTCGAACAATTTCATGATAATTCATTTTTGAAATAAAAGAAAAATGAACACAAGGGATAATCAATACCATCAAATCAGCGCACGGAGAGAAAGGATTGGTGGCTGATTCGGTCAAAACCCTATGAAACCCCAGGATGCAAAATAACCCGACCCGGCTAAATCGCTTAAGCTCTGCAACGCCAAAAAATCAACCGGGTCCAGCAGTGAATGCGTCAGTCAGAAACCTAGATTGTAATAAGAAAATCAAATGGGCGAAAAATGTAGACCAACAATAAGCAGTTTTCTTTATACTAAACCCAATTAAAAAAAAAATCAATCGGTTGAATAAAATATTAAACCGAAAAAAATAAAAGTAGCAGAGAGGGTTTATAAATGGGGGAATGCTTTTCCTTGAAGATGAAGATGAGAGAAAAAAGTGACTTAAAATGAACGCAAACAGAAAAAAGATGTAGAAGAAAGTTTCAAGGTAATTGGTTTGGATTGTTTTGATTGTTTTCTTGGGAACACGTCACTTGTCGCGTAGAGAGCAATGCTCATCAACTTTATTATAATATATAAGTATAAAAGTAGAGATTTCAGTCAATATGCAGATAAAACAGAAACTACAAAATATTCAAAGAGCAACTAAAGAAGATTTAAAGTAAATAATAAAAAGATAATTAAAAATTACTTTTTAAACATACACATATCCATGTGTCTTTCGAAGCTCYCAGCAGTCACTTTTCAGACAYRAMACATATGTTTAATAAAGTCTCTCCCAACTTTCCCACGGCTTGCTCCAATATGAGAACAAAAGGTTCTAAATTAGGACAAAGAAACACCTAGAATCGGAAGCTAWATTTAGAACATCATAAATATGTTACGAAATAAGYATTGGAACAGCTTTTAAGGAACAGCAACGAACAGTAAAAGCACAAAGATAAGCATACTTGTATATAGAGACTTCCAGAYAAAGCATTGCAATCCCTATTGCTAATGTAATTAAAATATCAATTTAAAGTTGATTCTATTTATTTATTTATTTTGGGCTGACAAATTGACAGAAGAAAGTCAGACATGTCTATTTCTCACTCTTGTAAAACTCRAGTAAAGTTACAAACTCATCATCAATGCAGAGACATATTTCAGCAAGGAAGTGTTACTGGATAAGAGARATGCATTTATGGAGTAGAGCTCGAGAGCCAAAGGTCGTAATCGAGAGATAATTTGGAGACGACTCTGGAAGATGCCAGCGAGCAACACCGCTCGTTGCCAAGTTCTACCGACAGCTGGTGTGTGGAAGTAAGCGGAGGGTGAGACATGGAAGGAGGAAAAACGGGATCTCAACCTGATTTGCAGGGTTTCTCCATTTTCAATTTGTAGAGGTAGATTTTTGGGAAAAGCAGAAGAAAAAAATCGCATAGAGTCAGAGGCGGGGTGAGAAGGTAGTAGAAATTAGGGTTTGTGGTGCAGTCCTTTTTTCCAAACGGATGAATTGTGCTTTCGTCTAAAAAGAAAAAAGAAACGAAAAATGGAGAAAAAAAAAATTAGGAAGCCACGCGTCAATCAATTGAAATGCTACAGTAAAAACTCTCATCTTTCCATCATATTCTCTTCTAGACAGGACTTCAGGAGCAATATAAGCAGGGGTGCCAACAGTTGATTTGGGCCTCGAATGAAGTAGAGATGACTAAAAAAAGAAAAAAACGAACATAAGCTATTACTCTGTTATGTAAAAACATTCTTAAATAAACAACCTTTGAGTAACCAAAGTCGCGTATTTTCAGGCGTGGGGCCGTCTTCCATCCAGAAGGGTATTCTCCAGCTTCAAGTCGCGATGGCATATTTGCTAAGGAGAAAGAAAAAACATAATTACCACAAGCAAGATCCACATAAATAAAAATAATAACATAAAAAAAAAACAAATGTTTCATACTGGGCCAAATATATTTTTGATTATTTTATCTTACCATTGAATGACAGTAGCTGACTCCAGAAATTAGCTGCTGGAAAAAGTACCTTAACTGGAAATACGGCAAAAAAATAAATAAATAAACATGTGTTCACTCAATATCCCATTCTTTGGGATGAAAAACTGGTGGTAAAAATAATTCATATTACCTCATCTTCACTAAATCGTCTAGCATTGCAAATCCTTTCAAAGAGCTCTCCAACGACGGCATACTCCATGACAATGGCTAGATGTGTTGGGGTTAAAACCACCTGTAATACGCAAAACACCAAATCTCATCACATTATACTTTTTAGTCACTCCCAACAAATAATGATAATAAAATAATTAAAAACAATCACCTCCTTAAACCTAATTATGTTAGGATGACGAAGTGATCTATGATTTATGATCTCCCGCACCACATTCTCATCGATCAACACACAAAATCACAAATGCACCTCAATTCTTAATGAAAATTCAAGTGTAAATTAGAACATCACATAAATAAACACCCACAGAATGGAAAATCCAAAACATTGAACATCATAAAAATACTAATAAAACGTAGTCTACAAGTTCACATCCACACATAATAGAGACAATACAAATAATAAATTTGAAATTGAAATAACTGTTGATGTGCCAATATAATTTCAAGAAAAAATATAAAGATCAAACCTTGTGTCTTCTTTCAATGTATTTCATAGCCACAAGCTCTTTAGTCTCCTTGTTTCTCATAAGCCTCGCCACGCCGAAATTTCTAGACCCTATATCCTTCACAAGTTCGTATTTCTCCATATCTGCTATTTTTTTTTTCCTTCCCGCAAAACCTCCTATCTCAGTCTTCTTCAACTCAAAACTCAAAAGCCTTCGATAAGATTGCGCCTTTTCTAGTTCCAAAAATCAAAAGCAAAATTTTGGAAATTAAAAATATTTAATTTTCCATATTTTTAATGTGAAATTTAAAGACTTCGAGAATAATCCTAGAATCTTATTTAAGTAATTAAATAACTCAATTGAAAAGGGCTTCCATCAATTACCCAATAAAAACACCGGAATTGATTAAAGATGTTTGTAATTAAAAAGGGTATAAAAAAACTCCACAATTAACATCTGATCCCCAATTTGGGAATAGGGTTTTCAGAGTTTGGGGCGATTGGGGGAGAAAGGTATTGTTTTTGCAAAAGCTGGATGAGTTTTTTTCCAGTGGGGAACAGGGGAAAAAGGTAAGGTGGTTTATTGCTGGGATTTAGTAAGTGTTCATATACAGTTGGTGTGTGGAAGTAAGCGGAGGTGAGACATGGAAGGAGAAAAAACGGGATCTCAACCTGATTTGCAGGGTTTCTCCATTTTCAATTTGTAGAGGTAGATTTTTGGGAAGAGCAGAAGAAAAAAAAATCGCATAGATTCAGAGGCGGGGTGAGAAGGCAGTAGAAATTGGGGTTTGTGGTGCAGTTCTTTACCGAACGGATGAATTGTGCTTTCGTCTAAAAAAAGAAACGAAAAATTGAGAAAAAGAATTAGAAAGCCACGTGTCAATCAATAGAATGCTACAGTAAAAACTCTGCCTAGGATAACTCCCCCATACAGTCGGGCCATGTGCTGGAAAATGCGTATTTGTTAATAAAATGAATTTAGTGAAGATGGAGACGTGAAAGGAAAAGCTGAAAACTCTCCTTTTTGATTCATCAATCAGAAGTCATTGGACAAAACAAAAAGGGTCAAAGACTATCACTAATTTACATATAGAAGTATATATAAAAAAGACGAAAACATCTATCCCCACGAGGATTTGCAGTAAATACAGAACGGCGAAGATCACTAAAATCCAAATCATATTTACTATAAAACCCTAATGCAGCGTTTGGACCAGAGTATAGAGTCCGGGTTTAGATTTTTTAATTTCACCCGTGACCAATCAATCTACTCATTTATAACTTTTAATATAAAATATTAAAACTCATATTACCTATTTATTCATAAGAAAATAATATTTTATTGACATGCAGTCATCTTGTAAAACCTCTATACAAATAAATATTTTACTATTTATTTGAACTTTCAAATTCTAAATCCTCCAAAAACTTTCAACGCTTCAAAGAGCTACGAAAATTTGACAACAAAGTATAACTTATAAATATAAATAATAAGCAAAGAATAATATAAATATGAGATATGACTATTTGATATAAAAAAACAAAAAAAAACTTACTAATAATTTTTATTATTTAAAAAAAATCTAAGGGGCTGTTTGGACTAAGTTTCGTTGGGATTATGAATTCTTGTATTCAAAATCTTGAGTATTTAGAATTATATAAATAGTAAGAATCTTTATTTGGAAATAGAAATTTTTTAATGGTTAGTTGTGAATTGAAAATTAGAATCGTAAAATAAACGAGAATTGGTATTCCCAATCCTAACATTGGAGTCCTAAAACAAACAACACGTAAAGATTATTACTCCTACACAATAAAAAGTTGAAACAGCGTGAGACTAAATTAACGGGTCATAATTACTAAGGTTATTTGACCCGATATTAATATGTATCAATTTTTATATTTTATAACGGGTCATAATTACTAAGGTTATTTGACCCGAAATTAATATGTATCGATTTTTATATTTTGATGTATTTACTAGTATTATGATATACTTATTTTAATATTATAATATATTAATACTATGATGGATTAATATTTTAATATAATATATTAACTTTTGTATTATAACGTATTGGTAAAAAATTTGATCCGACTGATAATCGTTAGTTCGACCAAATAAAAATGTTGTATAAAAATTATCTTACTTAAAATAATTACTAATTAACTTGATTAGTTGTAAGACGGTGGATAAGAAGCGCATGCGAAGATCTGAAGATCTTGAAATTATAAAATTCACAATTGGAATTTTATTTATCATAATATATACACGTAAAAATGTAATTCTATTACTAATATAGGCCTTGGGCATTCACCCATGTGGCTCTATGCCAACCATGAAGATCTTGTTTAATTTCTCAATTTATTTTGCGTCTAATGTTAAAACTGAAGGGAGTTATATTAGGAAGTTTATTTTAATTTTTTTTCATAGATGGTTTGGTACATTTTTTTGACATACTAGCTGGTACTTTTCTCTAAAACTAGGGTAAACCTCAGAAGATCTTTCATCCTTTTTTGAAGATTTCGAGAAAAATTGAGATTTGTCATTTATCCAAAGGAAATCAGCCTAACACAGATTTTGAAGAGGTCTATTTAGTTTTACTTTTCTTTACTAAACTAAAGGGAAATTAGGGTAATGTATTCACGTGTTTTAGACAGACTCCAAGAGCCTCCCTATAATTGCTTCTTAGTTAATTTAGGGAGGTAAAAATATAAAATTTGCTTCAAGAAACTCCCTAAATATCCTCTCTAAAATAGGGAGTTCTCTTTTTTTCAACTCAACTCGAGCCAAACATGGCTCCCTATTATTATTATTATCATTATTTTTTAAATTGGCTCCCTATAAATGTATGATAAATAGTTTATTAATAGGGAGTCTGTTAGAGTAAAATTAGAATAGGGAGTTCCTAAAAGGGGAACTGATATAAGTAGGTAGTCTGATAAAGTAAAATGGGATAGAGAGTGTGATATAATAGAGATAATTATTTTAGGGACTGAGATTTAGGTAGTGTGATAGACAGTTTGTTAGATGTTGGAGTTAGTCTTACATCTTACTTTCTACTAATTTTTATGGAAAAAAAGTGATAAATAAAGATTTATTAATTTTTGTGTGAAATTTGAGATTTTGTTTTGATAAATATTTTTGTAATAAAATTTTGTTATATAATAATTTGAAAGTTGTAAGTAGGCCGGTCTATTTTTAATATCTTATTTTGAATATATAATATATGAAATGTCTACGGTGCCGTGAACGCACCATGCCCCCCACCCTCTCCATTTACATCCATCAATTTATCAATATTTGTAACCAACTTTTGATTCAATGATTGTGATCAAGTGAAGAATGGTATCATCACGGCACCGTAGAAGTTCTCTATAATATAATATTACTAAAATTGTAGATAGTGAGTCATATTATATAGATATAATTTAAAAGTAATAATATTTAAAGTAGATTTTTGTGTTAGTGGTGAGCTCACAATCGTAAAGATTAAATGTGATTGATAGGTTTGAAATATTTTGATGTGAAAATATGAAAATAATGATTTTCGATTAAAAAAAAAATCATAACAAACATGATTCTAATTTTTGAAATAATTAAAATTTGAGAAATAATAAATATAAATGATTCCATAAATGGCTTAGGTCTTTTGGTGCCAAAATTTTATGGGGTAATTGCTAGATACACAATAAGAAAATTTGACATATACCTGAACTAATTATACAAATTGACAAATAACTCCACCCTAAATATATAATTGTAATTTTTTTTTCTTTGTAAAATAATAGTATTAGTATAAATTACTAATAATATCAATAACCAACACCACCACCACACCCTATCCCACCCCCGCTGGCCATCCCTTCTACCCGCTGGCCAGGGCAGGAAAAATAATCCGGCGAGATTTATTTTATTTTTTTTGCTCAAAAAGAGAAAATTTTGCCTATAAGGTTTTTTTCTTTGCCCAAAAAATATAAAGTAAGAGTTTAACTATAAAGTAAGAAATTATCGGACAATAAGTAATAAATTTCTTACTTTTTTGGGCATAAAGTATGAAATTCTCACTATAACGCAGAAACTTTTTTACTTTTTCAAACATAAAGTAAGAACTTGCCTTACTAGTGAGCGGTTCTTTCAGGCAAGCATCTACTGCAACGCAAGCACCATTGTTCGCCACCACCCGAGAAGCAAAAAGACTCGAGAGTCCAGGCTGAAAATACATGCATAAATAGTGGTCTAATGCCAAGGCCGACGACGGAAGCTCGGGACGGAGCCGTATGAGGCGGAAGTCTCACGTACGGCATGAGTGTAGTTAGATCTTGTAGTGGAATTTTGTTATTCACCATGTACGAGCATCCCCGCTCTGAGATCGCAAATCTCAAGTTTGTTTATGAAGAGCGGGTCTAATTGTATTAGTGTTTAGAATTAATTTCTTTCTGTATAATACCAATCGATAAGGCCTCATTAGTAAGTACAACAAGATCTCTTGCATTGGAACCGTTAGTATCACTACAAAATAATTCGAAAACACTGACGAATAGTTTTTGTTGGTAAATAGCGATGGATTCCCGACTAATTTAGAAAATGACCAACGAAAAATTAATTCCGTCGGTAAATTTTTAATTTTTTTATTTACCGACGAAAATAGCTATTGGTAAATTTATTTTTTAATATTTATTTTATTTATTTAACTTTTATAATTTTTATTTTAATTTTATTTATTACTAACGAACATTTCCGTCGGTAAACCTACTTTTTTTTAATTACAGACGGAAATTACTCTGTCGGTAAATTAAAATTTTTAATTTAATTTATTTTATTTATTATTTACGGTCTTTTTATTAATATATTATTATTTAATATTATTAAATATTAATTATTACTTAATATATATATATATATACACACACACATAAATATAATTATAATATATATATATATATATATATTTATAATATAGTATATACACATATAATATATTTATAACATGTATGTATATAATATATTTATATATATTTATAATGTTATTATAATATAATATATATATATATATATATATATATAAGTATGTATATATATTTATAATGTCAAATACTTACTAGAAATCGAGTTAGCCTAGCCGGTTATGGGTAGGTTTGGAGCGCGAGAGGTCGCATGTTCGAATCCCCCCAAAGACATATGGGAGAATTTATTTGTGATTAATTAATGGGTGTTGGGTCTGGGGGCGGGCTGACACACCCCTTACAGATCTTTATTTTTAATTTCATTTACCGACGGACTACAATACGTCGGTAATTTTAATTTTTAATTTTTTCAATGAAATTAATTAACGACGGAAATATGTTCATCGATATTTTTTCTGTATTTTTTTTTTAATTTTTTAAGATCCGTCGATAAATACCGATGAAACTGGAGTCCGTTAGCAATCCGTTGGTATTTTACCGACAGGAAAAAAAATATTTGTTGGTAATTTTTTTACGGACGAGAGTTTCACCGACGGACCATTTCCGTCGGTAACGCTTACCGACGAAAATGGTATGTCGGTATCCGCGAGGTTTTTTGTAGTGTATGGAACATTTTATTTTCAAAGTGAAATCCCCTGGTATATGAAAGAGTGAAGAAAATGCCTTTTACAAAATAAAGTAAGAAATTTCACTATAAAATAATATTTTTCTTACTTTTTTTGAATATAACTTAATAAAAAAAATCTTTATAAATAAAGTAATAAATTATCTTACCTTTTCAACATAAAGTTAAAAATCTCATTATAAAGTAATAAACTATATTATATTGTATTAAATATGGAACAAATAATAATAACTAATATTGTGCCCATGCGTTGCAGATAATTTTTCATTTTATTTTTTATAAAATAAAAATAATTATTTTAAATGTATTAAAGTATTTAAATAAGTAATTGTATATATGTATACTTGAGTCATATGTGTGTGTATGTATTTTGGTGAGAACCATCACTAGTTCTCAAATCAGCGATGATATTTACTGCCATAACTGTTCCATATATATAAATCATCTATATATTATTTAAAGATCGAACAATATTGAAATTAATATAACCTGGTTCATAAAAGAATTGCTATTATATGAAATGTAGTTTATAAATTCTGAAAAATTTTCTTATACACAACTTTTGTAATTTTGTTACAATGTTTATTCTCGTCATCGGCGATCAATATTTTTAAACCCTTACAATTGGTCACCCTTGATATCAAGGCTGACAAATCAATCGTGTCGGGTTCTTATCGGGCCAGCACAATAAGGCACGACACGATAATCATAGGCACGAACACTACACGATAAGTTCGTCGGGTCTATAATCTAAACCCGAATCACGACACGCTAAAAACACGAAAAGTACGACACGGTACGATAAGCACGATAAAAAAACATACTAAATTTATTTAATTTTACCCATTAAGCACACTAGGCTCGTTAATTAATAAAATACATAATTTTTTTAATAGATATAATACATAGCTATAAAATTATCAATACAAATTGTCAAATACATTTAAAATTATAATATGACAAATGAACTAATGATAAATTAAAGATCACAAATACTAACAATGAGTAAATGAATATAAAAGGGGAAAATTAAAATATTATCGGGTCTTATCGTATTTATCGGGTTAGCGCGTTATCAACTCATTACTTAACGTGTCTTATCGTCTCAGACCGATAAGGCGCGAATCCAATAAGCCTCAACCCATAGCCTATTATTTTGTGTTGTGTTCGTGTCGGTCAATCATGTCGTGCCTCATTTTTCCACCCCTACTTGATATAGCAACGTACAACTGATCATGACTGGAAACTGAATTTTTCAGGAAAAGCCCAACGTGAGAGAGAGATTGTCCTTGAGTTTTATTGATCATCATAGTATATGACACAATCAGAGGAAGTTATCGCCGTTGGAATTTGAAAAGCAAGCTCGAATTAGATGGTGTGACAATAATTTTAGGGATGGACAACAATTCACCTGCATTGCTTCCTTGAGAAAATATTAGCCTATACAATATGATCGTCAAGTTTGTAACAACCAACATTACATAACACAAGGAAACGAATCAATGTTTTTCAACAACATGAGTGGAATTCTAATTTTTAGGGAAATATATCAATGTTTGAATAAGAACTGAGTTTTTAGAAACTTTGGTGAGTGGAATTCTCAACAATCAATATTACACAACCTGAATTTTTAGAAACTTTGGTGAGTGGACATCCTACAATATGTCAATGTTTGAATCAGAACTTTAATTCTCCATCATTTTATGACATCCTATATTTATTAATCAAATCGACGACATCAAGTGTTAGGGATTGAATAGCACGACCCTCAAAATAAGTGAAACATTCAGTAGTTTTTTCAAATTATGGATATGTGCTGGCCACAATTGACGGAACATGGTCACCATCATCTTTCAATAATAGATAACCTGGATTTCATTTTGAGCGATACAATCGTTTGGTCCTTCAACTATTTCATCCCGTATACTATTTATCGAATTGACAATTTTTTTTTAACTTGACACAATCGGGATATGGATGGTGATTTTGCAACACCACATTCTTGGTCAACTTCAAAACCATGTAATGAGTGCATAAATGCGAAGATTTGATCATCATGTGAAATACGTCTGGTCCAGCGCCATTTGTAACAACCGGCAAAACTTGATGAAAATCTCCACGAAGAATTATTATTTTGTTACCAAATGAAAGTTGCGTATTATAATTATTTTGCGATCTCATCACGTCTTTCAATGTTTTGTTCAGAGTATCAGAATAATAGATATGCATCATTGGAGATTCATCCCAAATAATGAGATGCGCATCCACCATTAATTTTGCAAGTGGAGTACCAGGAAACATCGAGATCTTGTTGGATATTAAAAGGAACACTAAATATAGAATGCCTAATTCTTCCTTTCGAAATAAGAGAAGTTATGTCGTTAGATATTACATTAAAAATTCCACTATTAGATTTGTAGAAAGCGTCATCTGTATCCATAGATGAGAAATACACCACCCTTAAGTTGTATGTATGTATGTATATATGTATGTATGTATGTATGTATGTTTTTCGGGGAGAACCATCCCTAGTTCTCACACCATAGATGATTTTTACCGAAACCACTCCCTATATATAATACATCTAAATATTATTTAAAAATCGAATAATATTGAAAAATAATATAACCTGTTCATAGAATGATTGTTATTAGACGAAATGTACTTTACAAATCATGAAAAATTTCCTTATACACAACATTTATAATATTATTACTACGTTTATTCTAATCATCGTCGATCAATATATTTAAACCCTTACAATTAGTCACATTTGATATAACATCGTACAATTAACCATGACTGAAAACTGACTTATTTATGAAAGTATTTGTTTGGTAATTCTAAACTTTTGCAACACCATCATCTCCAAAAATATTTGTTTGATCATTCTAAACGAATTATTTTACTATCCAGCATGGATTGTAGGTACGCTACAAATTTGGTATGAAGAGAATTTTTTACATTGTTACCTCTACATAGAGATCAAATAATAGTACAAGTATACGAAAAAAAATATGAATATTCAAGTGAAGTTAAAGTGATTGGTATGTAAAATGTAAATGCATATCTAATAGAATTATCTAGATTTTGAATTTCGATATAAATTAAGTATGTCATGAATRCTTTCAAGATTACCTTCATTAGTAGCATTTACTATTAGAGGTGACTTTCCCTTCTTGGTTTTGGGATTAGTTGATCTTTTTACGAACCTATTATAGTTGATGGCACAGTGTTCATTCCACTCGATGCTAGTTTCGCGCTTGTGTTGTTTTGCATGATTACTGATACAGTAACAAAATATATTATTTTATAAAATCAATTCAAATCAAAAGTATTGAATCATAATAATATTTTATAAATAACATGTTGATAGCCAATAAAATAAATGCTACATTATTTTGCACTGTGCAATTTCGCATATTTTATTATAAAAAGTGGTCAAATTATTTTTGAGAAAAAATGACAAATTTCATATTATTGGACTCACAATAAAAACCAAAATAACATATACATATACATATACATATATTCAAATGATCTCATTAATTTTTTTTTTATATTAATTAGGGTATCCATCCTAATTATGTTAAGAAAGTTCTTAATTAAAAAAGAAACTAAATCATTATTAATATTAAACATTATTTATGAGATCAATTCAAATAAAAAAAAGTATTGAATCGTAATAATATTTGATAGATAACACGTTGATAGCCAATAAAATAAATACTAAATTATGTTTAATTTAAAAAAGTGGTCAATTTACTTTTGATATTATTTGGACTCATAATTAAAAAATAACATAAAACGTATATATATGTATATAAAATAATCCTACGTGACTTTTTTTTTCTCTTACATGGTTTTTTTAGGTTTACTATAATTTCGTGTGAAGATAATTTTTTTCCTCCGCACAATGAGCAGATGATAATATAAGTATTAAGTTTAAATATAAATATTACAATGATGTTTAAGCGATTAGTATATAAAATATAAATGTACACCTAAGAGAATAAATTCGATTTTGAACTTCAATCGATATTAAGTATGACAATAATGCTTTCAAAATTACTGTTTTTAGCAAAATTTGCTTTTAAAGGCGGCTTTCCCATTTTTTTGTTTTTGAATTAGTTGAAATTTTTTAAAATCTATTGTAGTTGATGTCATAATGTTCATCCCACTTGGTGCTGGGTTTGCACTTGTATTGTTTTAAGTGGTTTTTGAGATAATAACAAAATACATTATTTTATGAAACTAATTTAAATAAAAAAGTGTTGAATTGTAATAATATTTTATAGACAACATGTTGATAGCAATAAT
>BMAC01000130.1:581020-616786 GCA_014905375.1 Phtheirospermum japonicum
ATTTCTACATAATTAAAAAAAAAAACTAATCTTAATAATATTAATTATGGTATCTATCATAATTATGTTAGTAAAACTCCTACACAACTAAAAAAAGAAAATAATCCTACGTGGCATTCCACTCTTATTTCTTTCTCTCTCCAGACCTCTATTTTAATATATATATATAGATAGATAGATATAGATTTGCGATTAAGATTTTTCTTCTTTTCTTTTTAGGCGAAAATACAAATGAAATTGTTTATAATAAGTAATAAATACAGAACAATATTTTCACATCAAGCAATAAAGTTTTGCAATCAAGTAAATTATTTTTGTCATCAAGTAGGAATTTTTTGGACACTAAAGTAAGAGATTTTTCGACATAGTAAGAAATATTTTCTAGTGACCGAAAATAATTTTGTGCACATAGTAAAAAGTCTTTCCGGTGACCGGATTTTTCTTGGAAATAATTAAATAAATTTAAAACATATAATAAGAAAATAATAAATAATAAATAATTATTTGGTATAAAAATTGTGTAAAAAAAATCATTGAATCAGAGACTGGAAAAAAAGAATCCGGTAGCCAGTGGCGGCTGTAGCAGAGGCAGGCGGCAACCACCCTACTAGCCGATATATTATTATTATTACTATTATTATTATTATTTAATTTTGATTTCTTATTAGTAGTTGTTTCATAGTAAGTGTATTGTGATATATTCATATCATAATTTTGAACTATCTAATAAATATAAGAGATTATTTAATATAAAATAAGATTTAAAACTAATTGACAAGTAAATCTCCATTCGGAGGACTATTTGATAATTAATTTCGCCATATTTTACCTACAAAGAAATATTGTAATTCATTTCCCTATATCATGAACACAAAATAAAAGAATACTTAAAATGAAATTAAGCAAATTGATTTCCATTGTAGATAAATACTTGTATTTGGTTCTCACACACATCTTAATCCATGTGTTGATTCACCATTTCTCTTAATATTGTCATTTTTAATTATAAAATATCAATTTTGTACTTAAAAATATTACTTGTATATATTATATTTTAAATGATACACACACACACAATAAACTAATATGAAAATTTCAAAGTGATATATTTAAGGTCAAGAATGACACTTTTCACCAAAAATAAAAATAAAAAAAATCATAATTCTTATTTATGATAAAAAAGTAAGACCCTAAAGGCATAAGTGATACTTGTAAGCAAAATGATAATTTTTTTATTCAAAATGTAACGTAACTTTTAGTGTCATAACTGATAGAACTGAAGAAAAATGTGACTTAATTTTTTTGTAGTTAAATATCCCACCTATATACAAAATGAAAGACCCCTATCCTATGTGCTGCTTAGCAATTATTTTGTAGTTAAATATCCCACCTATATACAAAACGAAAGACCCCTATCCTATGTGCTGCTTAGCAAGTTTCGGGTTGACGTGTAATTTTCTGGTAGTTTGGTTGTTTACTTGGCGAATTTTGGAGGTTTTGAGACTTACTAAATATAAAAATTCTAATATCTACTTAATTTATTATATTTTCCCTGACTTAATCTTTTTCTTTTTTTATATTTGTCTAGTTTAATATTTTATTTTGATTATATTTTGTATGGTTTAATATCTTCTTTTATTCTTCTAATATAAATATATAAAAAATCATATATAATTATAAAAAAGAATTCAAATTACTTATCTTAATTAAAAGACAAATTACTTATAAGATAATATTAATTACCAAAAAAATTTAATTATTTCTTAATAATCTTAGAATAAAAGTTGAAATAAATCTATTCTTAGGAATTAAGATATATAATATAATTATATTACGAGTTACTTTCAATAATCTAAGTATGTAATTAATATTATTAATGAATTCAATTTAAATATAAAAATATAAATTTATATAATAATAATTAATAAATATCAATTAGACACCAGTATAATACAACACGGGTTGAGAATATGACATCATTTGAATTTCTCCAAGTATGTAATTAAGAATTATTATAAATTTTAATTTAAATATTAAAATATATAAATATATAATAATAACCAATTAATAGAAATTAGACACGGGTTGAGCGTGTAAAAAGTTTTGAATTTATTTAAATGTGTAACTATGAAATTATTAACGAATTTAAAATAAAAATTTATTTAATAATAAAAGATAACAGTTAATAAATAGTAACTAGCCAAATGTACAAGACACGAGGTGAGAATACGATATCTTTTTAATTTTTCTTATTTTTAGATTTAAAAACTTTATAATGATCATAAATATTTTTTATATTTATTTTTTGATAAAATCCGTCTAATTCACGGGAGTTAAACTAGTTTAATTAATATAGAAAAGGGCGCGGATATACGCACCCCCACAATATTTTAGACAAAAATAGTCATAAATAAAAAAACTAGAATAACCTTATCATTAAAACAATATAATTATATATAATTAAAATTTATGCAAGTATATATACATATTATATATAAATTATGCAATATAATTAAAATTTAAAAAATAAATAAAATTTATGCAATTATATATACATATTATATATATATATATATATATATATATATATATATATATATATATATATATATATTGTAAAACAATATAAAACCCTAGTATCTTCTTCTTCATCCCAAAACCTCTCTCAATACCTAACAAAGATTCACATTAAAACTTGTAAGAATGGAGGATGATGATACGAACAAGATGGATAATGTTAGTGTTCTTGACATCTATCTGTTTTATTCCTTTTTTTCTCTCTTTTCTTGGGTGTATTACCATTTATTGGGGTGAAAATCGCAAATATTTTCGATTTGGTTATAATGAATAATTGATGTATGTTCTAAAGTTCCGACCGAACATTATACATATGTTCGAATATATTATTCAAACACTTGCATATTGTTCGGAGCTAATGTTCGAACATACCTCAGTTGTTCGATTTTTTTCGAACATAATGTGTTTGTTCTATAATTATTTTCGAACACATTTTTTTTCAGGAATCGAAGACAATGTCAACCGAAAATAGTAATGCTAGTCCAATTAGAAGTGATGTGATTGCAGACAACTCTTATTTATTCAACACAACGAGTTGTTTTGAATCTAGACATGAATTAGTAAATTGGGTTCGTTCGAAAGGAATTGAAAATCATATGGCGATAGTAGTTAAAAGATCAAATAGTGGAGAGAGTGGGAGGCGAGCTCGAGTTTTTTTTAGCATGCAAACGAAGTGAAAAATATCGTGGCATGGTTGAACAAACTTCACAACCTGACGAATCAGAGATGGAGATCGAAGGAAAAAATCCAAAAAGAGGCAAACTGGAACAAAGAAGTGTGGATGTCCATTCCTTTTAAACGGCTCTAAAATGTTTGTTGACTGAAAAGTGGTCATTACAAATAACATGTGGCATGCATAACACTTCTTGCCAAACAATTTGAAGGTCATTCTTATGTCGGCCGCTTAACTCCTACTGAAAATGCATTTGTTGTTGATATGACAAGAAGCAACAGCCAACCAAAAGATATATTGTACGGATTGAAAACTAGATATCCTGGAAATGTGTCAACAATGAGACGTATTTACAATGCTCAGGTAAAGCACGGAGCTGTGGAGCATTCAGGCAGTTCACAACTGCAATTTCTCATGTCAAAATTGAAGGAGAATCATTATTTTTTTTCCACGTGAATCGTTGTAGTACGATTGACCAAGTTAAAGATATTTTTTTCTTATCCAACTTCGGTTGATTTGTTCTTGTATTTTCCACTGTCTTGTTGATGGACTGTACATTCAAGACGAATCGTTATAAAATACTTTTATTGGAGATAGTTGGAGTGACGCTGACAGATATGATGTTATGGTTGCTTGCGCTTATATGGAGCATGAGCGTGAGGAAAATTATATGTGGGCATGCTCTATCCTCAAATCGCTGATGAATCCCACGTGTTTGCCCACAGTTATTGTCACTGATAAGGGAAATGCGTTAATTAATGAGGTGTCGGCTACTATTCCAAATGCGAGATAATTTTTATGTCGTTGGCACACTGGTAAAAATATTTTGGCAAATTATAAGAAAATGTTTCGCACAAAGGAAGAGTTTGAATCTTTTAATAGTTCATGGAATAAAGTGATGCTTGCCGATAACAAAGTCGATTTCAACGAGCAACTAAGAAGATTTGAGTCTGGTTATTTCGATCATCCATTAGCCATACAACATTGTATTAATCAATGGGTGAATTCCTACAAAGATCGCTTTATCTATGTATGGACAAATAATAGTATTCATTTCAACAATACGACAACTAATAAGTACTTAAAAATATTTTATGTTTACTTTTTAAAACTTTGTGACTATTTATTTTTTTTATTACTAATTCTAATGTCTTTTTAGGGCGGAGAGTGCGCATGCCAAGTTGAAAAGACATTTGAGATCGAGTATGGGAAACTTTGAGACATGTTGGACAAAAATACATTCTCTTCTTGAGATTTCACACACTGCAATTAAGACTTCGTTTGAGACGAGTATTCATGTAGTCCAACTTCATTATCAACCAACTATTTTCAATATTCTAAGTGGTGAGATTTCTATTGCGGCATTGGATAAAATTGTAAATGAAATGAAGGTTATAAATAACATTGGCATCGACTCATTACTTTGTGGTTGTTTGCTAAGAAAGACATGTGGTTTGTATTGTGCACACGAGATTAGTGAATTCAAGTGATTAGGGATGCCAATACCATTAGATAGTGTAGATATGTTTTGGAAAAATTAGACATGGAACCAACTCAATGGGATGATGCGAGTACTAGAAAAGATATTCAAAATCGGGTGAAAGATAGTATTGCAGACAACTTGAACAAGTTTAATTTGGTTAATCAATCTAAGAATCTACTAATGTTGAAAAGGTTGAGAAAATTTTTGAAACCTGACACAACTTCTTTGATTCCGCCTGAGGTCCCTGTACGACCTCGTGGAAGGCCAAAGAGCAAACGCACAAAGAATGTGAATTCAACAAAATGTGACTCGAGCAAATTTGAGTATGTGGAGTCATTTCACGATAGTTGTTCTCCAATGGAACAAAGTATCGACTTGAGTGGGACGATTGCTATGAAGGCGATGTTTGCTTCTGCTCCAAGACAAAAGCAACCAGTTATCCAAAAAAAAAAAACACAACCGAGATCAGCTGCATATGAAGTCTTTACGAATGAACCTGCTAACCTATTTCGTGATTACGTCCTTGAAACAAAGAATGTGCTGGGGGATAGTCATTCCGGTTTTCGTGCAGTAACTCATTTAATGGGTTTTGGCGAGGATTCATGGGGCAAAGCGCAGCGAGACCTTATTGATGAATTGTAAAAACATCGTGAGATGTACTCTAATCTATTCATCTAACACGGAGCAGTTGGTGATGTGTTGTGCGCATTGAACTACTATGATACACCTGCACCCATGAGATATTGGTTGTTACTACAAGAGATGGGCCACCTTATTGCATCTGCATACAATATCATATTGGTGGTATTGTCGCCCAAGACTTGCAACATATTTTTGCCTTTTACATCACCGATTCCAGTTTCCGCTAATCTTAAATGCATATACATCACATTAGTCGCCGATGGAACGCACTTTAATGCGGTAGGTTACTTATTTTTTAATATATATATATGTGATTGCTCTTACAATATAGTAATCAAGTTTATTTTTGTTGTATTTAGGTGAACTTACGTCCGGGACATCCACTACCTATCGTACCTTATAAGTGGTATGAACGACGTGAGGACTGTGCGAAGGGATGAGAAGCGTTGTGCATGAAACAACTTATGTTATACAATGAACTTGGGACTGTGTAATTTGTGATTTCTGTTTTATAAGTTCATTGAACTATGTATCGAACTTATATTATGATTAGTAGAATGTTTTAATATATTATGATATTTGAACATAATGATATGTCGTGTTCGATAGAAACATTAAGAAATACTCAAGTTCGAAAAGGAAAATTACTACTCATACATGTTCAAAAATATTCATAGTTTGGACCCAACAGAGAGGTGTTCAAAAATTACTTTTGAACACACTATATATTTCCGAACACAACTTTCTAACATACTACTCATGTTCGAATAGAATCTTCGAACACTAACCGTTTGTTATTTCTATCCGAACATATCAATTTTGTTCGAAAATTCTATTCGAACATGTGTAGTGCGTTCGAATATAAATTTCGAACATCTCTCTGTTGGGTCCAGCTGAAAGCAGAGATCATTATGCACTTGACGCAACAGAGAGGTGTTCAAATACAGCTTTCAAACATATGACTCAAGTTCGGCCAAAAATTTCGAACACCTTCGTTCGATATTTCCATCCGAACATAACTATTATGTTCGAAAATTATATTCGAACATGTGTAGTGCGTTCAAATGTATGTTTCAAACATCTCTCTATTGGATCCATATTTCAAAATAATTCAACAACTTAACATCCAAAACACAAGTTACCAAACAACCAAAACTACTAAACACAAGAAACAATTCAAAAAAATAAATAACATTGTTAAACTACTGAACATCCAAAACACAAGTTAGAACTACCAAACATCCAAAACTACTGAACACAAATAACAATTTAATATAAATAAATCCCAACAGCTCCTAGAACATTGTCCTCAACCTCTACGTTTACAACTGGACGGCTCAGACACATCATCACTATCACTATTCCCTCCTCCTAAGGCTTTGTATGCATCTTCCACTGTGAGATAGTCTTTCGTAAGATCTTCTTCCCAAAGCCTCCATCGTTGCACCACTGTTTGAAGCAGATCTCGTGCAAGCCTTATCTGCTCCACTGACATTTGCCGTTGGAGAGCAACTAAGATTAGTCGAATGCCGTTCTGAACTTTGCACGATATGGTGAGAATGATTGATGTACCATTCTATGTATCGAGGTGAAGTCTCCCGGAAATCTCACTTCACGCCCACATCAAGGATTAGCCCATTGCACAAAATAGCTTGCAAGCGAAGATGCCGACTCTACCTTGTAGCGAGTACTATTTTTAGGTCATATTGTAACCCTCGGACCAAGAGGGGAATCTGGAATTCTCTTAACATGACCAAACTGTCTGAGAATTCGACCCGGATGGTAGGGCTCAATAATGAAAAAATACCTAATGTACCCTTGAAAAAAAATGACATTGCAAAATTTATACTCATCACGAATGGTGTCGAATGGGGACCAATCAACCTACATATTGCGACTCCCTAAATTATTGTATAAACAACTAATATGAGTATAAACTCAATAAAACTAAATATGAGGAAATTATTGAGACTTACATCCGATTCTGTCAATGAGTCGAGTGTCTCTCTATGTGCCACAATCCCTTTTAGCCGTCCTGCTGATCGTGATGATGATGACCACTTAAATGCAAAAGGTTAACTGACATCATACTGTGTGTTGAGTGAGGGTCTCATACGAGGGAAATATGCATATATTCAATATTTCATTATAGTAAGTACGAGTTTATTGCATATATCCACGCCTAATAGCGAGTTTATTAAAAGATAGTAAATAAAATTATACCTCAAGTAATGTGAAGTAGCCACAGACAGATTTGACCTCGCATCTTGATGTGTGTCCTAGCTGCCTATATAAAAAAACCAAAGCAGCGGTGCCCCGCGCATACATATGTATCTGATTAAGATTTTCCATCAACCTTAGATACGTGGTCATTACTTTGTTTCCAGTCTTATCTGCAAACAACGTGTATCCTGGAGTGTACAAAATGTACGCTCGCATTGCATATTGCAGTGCTCTGGATATTAAGACTTAATATCCTCATAAAATCAATCATTTAGCCACTCAATTCTCACATAGCTACCCCTACTGTGAGAAGTCTCCGTGTAGGCCTCAAATTGTTCAACTCCTAACAACCGCAACACCAAAGCATCGCCTTTCTCCTCCACTTGTTCTCCTGTAAGCTCCACAGGATTTTCTGAAATCGATAAACCAGTCAAACAATAAACGTCATCAAACGTGATGGTCATCTCCCCAAACGACATGTGAAATGTATTGGTTTCCGGACGCCAACGTTCAACAAATATACTTATCAAAGTTCTATTTCGAACGGGATATGAAACGTACTCATGAAGTGTCTAATTAAAAAATAAAATAACCTAAAATCTGCAACTTTTGAAAGAAACAAAGTTGCGTACATACATAAGCGGGAGGGCAGGGGAACCAACCCATGTAGATTCGTTAAGAATTGGTCCGTGGGTGAGAAATGAGAATGAATCCTAGCTATCATAACTAATATAATCTAATGGATCTAATTTAATCAAACAAATTAAAAACTTAAACCTATCCTACAATAAAGGAACTCGAAAGATTTGGTCTCCTACTCAATTCATCAAAACCAGTTCATCTAATTTATCAACATAATTTTTCAATCGAGAAGCCGCAAGAAACCAAATTCATCAAAACACGCCTCCGTAAAACTTATATTGCTCGATTTTGTCTGGGGAAGAAATTCGATCTTCATCAACAAATTAATAATTAGCTGATTTTGGAGGAACAATCCAGTTCGAATTTAGGTATAATAAAAAATTAAACTCGCCTTTGGATTTTGGAGGCGATTCCCGTTCGATTTGATCCCTTACTCATTCGATTTGGTCTCCTGCACGATTTTTTTCCTGGTTCTGCTAGTTTCAATTTTTGTTGCACCCCCCGATGGCTTCAATTTCGAACGAATCATGTAATGTTTTATTTTAATTAGGGGAGTTCATCTAATTTCAGGATTTTATCTGATTTTTAGACTTTTGTGTTTGGATTTCTTGAATTAATCAGGTAAAATCACGTCCGTGTTGTCGTCTGATGTCGTTGTAGTTGATGCAAGTGTGATGTGGTTTGTGTACACGTGTCAGTATGTGCACATTAACGTGTTCACTTGCGTACGATCGTACTGTAGCTATGGTGTTTTACACATGTTATGAAGTTTTAAGTAATTTTTCTGTCGCGTTATCTGTGGTGTGTAATGTTTTGTGCACTGATTCAATGCGAGATTTTGCAGGTGATGTTGAATGTTCTTCTCACGATTGTGAGCCTATTCGACAAACTATGGTGATGACACCTATCTCTATAAAATATTGGTTCTGATATGTGAAGATGCCATTACCTTATGTTAATCAGGAATCCAAAAGCCTGGATGAAGCTATAAAATTTTACAAGTCTTATGCCAAGATGGTTGGTTTTGACGTCCATCGTAGCACAAAAAAAAAATAAAAAAATCAGATAATGGTGTATTTGTTTGGCAGTATCTACTGTGCTCAAAACAGGGCTATAAGAACGAGAGTAAGAGAAACCCACCTGGAGCAAAAATGACAAGCACGATAAGTTTATCCCTCACACCAAAAAGAGCAGCAACATTAGTAGTTGTTGAACATAAAATTAGGCATCGGGTAACAAATAGAGTTAGGTGCAAAGCCAAGTTCGTATTGAGATTGAATGGAGATAGCGGATACTTGCTCTATTTGTTTGAAGAAAACCATCACCATCCATTGGCTTCTAAAGAGTGCTTACCATTCTTAAGAGAAAAGCGAGCAATAAATGTCGGACATGAGAATTTTGTGTTAAATTGTATAAGAGCAAACATTGTTCCATTGAAGTCTTTTAAATTGTACAAATAAATTGTTGGAGGCTACCAGAATATCGGTGCTACTAGTGTCGATTTCAAAAACTACAAAAGAGACTTGTTAGCATATATTTTCGGGGTTGATGCATAGTTGGTTATTGACAAGTGTTATAGAAGACAAGAAATCAGTTCAACATTCTACTTTGACTATGAACTTGATGAGTGTGACCGACTAAAGAGAAATTTATGGGCTGAACTCATTTCTAGTATTTTGTTTGTATTAACTTTTGTTTATAACTCGGGGGTTGTATTATAAATAAGTTCTTCGTACTTTGTATTTGATACTTTTTGGTTGCCATCGATGATTTTTAATTGTACTTTAAATTAGATTTATCTATGTAATTTTTTATTTTTTTGGGGGGTGGGCTGAAAGTGTAAATGTCCTACAAACAATCAGATTTAAAGATATTATACTTGATCACAATTATTATATATATATATATATATATATATATATATATATATATATATGGCAATGCATTTATTGAATTATTATTTTTATTATTTGTGATTATTCGTATAAATGTTCCCGTAAAGTTAATGTTGTCATTGATATGGTGAAATGTTAGTGATAAAACATTACTCTTAAAATAGCCATGACTAATGATTTTCAAGATTGAGATATTGATAATATAATATATGCCGGCATGTGGTCTGCATCACATTCTTAGAGAATGCAGTTAGTCTCACAATTGCGAATAATAGTTATTCGTGATGGACATATTGATACTTTAGAGAGTATTGGTATACCCTATTGATAAGTTATTTATTGTATGTCTATAAACTTATCAGTGTATAAAGCGTGTGATAATCCTTTGACTTGAGGTCAATACGCACCTTGTTTACTGAGTGATGTACTTTGACCATGACCAATGCTTGCACTCCTTTTTGGGGTCGATATGGCTTGTGTTGGGTGCATCACGATGTAAATGAAGGTGGTAGTTGAGCCAAGAAAGAATTCATTTCTCGATTGGAATTTCGAGAGAGATCACTCATAATCTCTATATTAGGTCGACTAAAGTCATTGAACAATGCAAAAGACGTATTCAATATAGTAATTGAGTATGGTTTAGTTGTCGACTAATAAAGATGAGATAAGTTGATTAAGCTATTGAGATAGACACTTGGATAAATCTCATGCTTAATCGAGTGATTCAGAATGAAAGGAATTTCACCAAAGTTTCATATGAAGGTTATAATTCGCTGAGTTCAAGTGAATGTTTTTCATATATTGAGTTTGTCCAACTAAATCATCTATGAGTTTTGTTTGGATCATCATTAGATTGATGTCATATATAAAGGCATATAGGGTTATACTATATGCGATTACTTTTTCGGCTCAAGAGTGTACTAAGAAAGTATTATATATTCAATTTAGAATTACAATATTTAATTGTTAATAATTACAATGTTAATTTTTATTTGATAGAAGTTTTTTAATTAAATTAAATTGGATTTGAATTTAATTATTTATGTTATATTAATAAAGGTACCAGGATTAAGGTTCTCTTATGTACCTAGTATAAATATAACATAAAATCATAAGTTGACTATAAGAAACGCACATGCACATGGAGTTTTTAGAAAACATCATAACAAATCCTGATTTTGAGATTGAGGAGTTCTTAAGTTGGATCTTGCAGTTACTTTTCATACTTTTCTCTTGTTTATTTGTCGTATAAATATATTCGTTCACAATATGAATGTGTTTTCGTCTCTACGAATTCCAACATTACTTCTCTAGGGAAGGGGTATCACAAAATCTTATCAACAAATATGAGATTTACGTGTCGGCTAGAGATAGCCTTAAAATGATTCA
This sequence comes from Phtheirospermum japonicum, assembly GCA_014905375.1. NCBI lineage: Eukaryota > Viridiplantae > Streptophyta > Magnoliopsida > Lamiales > Orobanchaceae > Phtheirospermum > Phtheirospermum japonicum. Next base: position 592,545 of record BMAC01000130.1, read on the forward strand.
TAATTTTAAAAGACATGAGTTGGTGTTGTTTGTAATTAGGCCGAATCTGAAACGTAATTTTTGTGATTAACCCTAATATTCTTCTCTGATCACTCTCTGTGTACTAGTTAAAATAATTCTTCGCAGACTATTAATATATTAGATTTTTTTTTTCTAAATTAGTTAAAGTAACCAAAAAAAAAATTAAAAAATGTGTAATTAAGATATTAGTATTATTAAAACCAAATATGGAAACGTGACGAAATATGACAAAGTCGGTTCTGTTTCCCGTCGGAATGGACCTAGAGTTTTGCAACTTGCATTTATATACGAATATATGCGACCTATAGTATGTTTAATAATGTATACTGAACATTTAAAAAAGAAGGGACCTATTGGTTTTTTTAACAGCTTCAATTATTTATAGTTTGTCCCTGAAAACACTAAAAAATAAACTACTATTACCCATTCAATTTGTGATGTGGAAGTAGCATTTTATTGTGCTCATTATCCACAAAACGGGAAATGGAAAATAATACACGCAGACATGGATAAGAAGCATTGCATCAAAATCTATTATCTGCTTTTTTCTCTAATTTATTTATTGAGAATATCCGAGTCATGATGCTAGTTCAAATTGAGTTTCTCCAACAATAAATTCAAAGGTGGCCAATAAAAGTAATATCCCATATAGAAGCAGAAAATATTTGACCGGTAGACTAATTTTTTATGACAAGCTCCACAATAATAATAACCACTTGAAATAAGAAAAAAAAAATTGTGAGAAGAAAAGTGACTGTGAATTAGTGGCTAGCACTATCAGATGACATATCTAGGAATTGGAAAAAAAATAACAATTTCCTAATTCATTTTCCCTTTCTTTATTTTATTTTTATTTATGTATAGGGCCAGGGAAAAAGTTGACCCGCAAAGGATTCAGTTTTACCACCCCACCTCCGAGTTGTGAATACAGTTAATTCAGGTAATTTGGTTGAATCCTTATACTTTGAGCTGAGTTTTTTTTTCTTTAGAAAAATAAAAATATTTTGTTCATAGGAAGGTGACAAGGTCAATATTGGGCTAACCTCTCTTTAAAGGCTGTTGTGCCTTTTGTATATACCTTTATTTTGTGTTTTAGTTTTTCTTCTTAGAACAACCAAAAACAACAACAACAACAAAAAATTAACTAAAAAAATTCAGTTTATATTTAAACTGTTTTTATTGGCCTATTGATGAGAGGAATGCTTACTAAATTCTTTTGTAATATAAAAGAGTTATATTCCTCTGTTTAATTTTTTTTTTCTTTTTTCATCAAGATTTCTGCTTTTGGGCCGTACTATTCTCTTACAAAGAATTATTTAATGCAAAACTGTCTGTTATTGTAATATACCATTTTTGAAGGTTTCTTGATTGTATTTGATTTTTTTGGCGGTGACTAAGACTTTAAGGGAGTTTTTTGGTAGTTGGGATTTTGTTAGCATTTCACAAGAATTTGGTTACTGTGTCACGAGAAAGCTTTTCAAGATAAGGCTCAGATTGTCAACTGCTTTCATAATTTCTCATACCTTTTAGACTTTAGTGTGGAATTGGGGTATCAAGTATAAATACAGTTAATATTGGGGTGTGTATGCAAGGAAAGTTCATATTCAAATTGTGTTCTTGAAATGGATCACTCTGCAGCAGTTGAAATTACAAAGGATGAGAATGGGATTTCTCAGGTCCTGCTAAGGAGCCCACGCGGAGCTTCAGCACGGGTCGGATCTTATTGACATTGCCATATTTTATTAAATAAATTTAAGTTATATGATAAAATTCTGAGTTTGATTTTTTTTTTTCAGGTTAGTCTTCATGGTGGACAGGTTCGATCCTGGAGATCCGAAAAGGGCGAAGAATTATTGTTTACTAGTAGTAAGGTAAACTGTCGATTTTGTTAGTAATATGACTTTCTATTGAAGAAATGCATAAGCACTTTTTGGTAGTTTTTTATTTTTTCCCTGTAAGAATTAATTAAAAAAGTATACACACACAATTGCCTAATTACAAACAGACTCGGTCATCTTTCGAAATTATAAATATTGCATTGACATTTATTTCCCTTTTACAAATCGCGCATCTAAATACAATTTGTAACACTTTAAGGGATATTTGTAATTGTAAAAGATACTTGGGAGTTTTTTTTGTAATTAGGCTGAATTTCAGGGGTAGTTCTGTAATTATCCGTTTCTTTGATTCACCGGCAGGCGATTCTGAAGCCACCGGCAGCTGTGAGAGGAGGGATACCTATTTGTTTTCCACAGGTATTCTTGTTCATGCCTACAATGGCGATTCTGTAATTTTTATTTTTTTGGTTGCATTCGACTGATTTATACAAATTGTTATGATTTAAAAAAAAAATAAAAATTTATATTTAAGTTTGGAAACCGTGGTTCTCTGGAGCAACATGGATTTGCAAGGAACAAAATGTGGGTCGTCGATGAAAATCCTCCGCCTCTGCAGTCTGTCGATTCCAGCATCAAGGCATTTATCGACTTGATTCATAAATCATCTGACGATGATCTGAAAATTTGGCCTCATAGGTATGAGTTCCGTTTTTTCTTATTAGAACTTATGTTAGTCAACTGCTAATTGGATTATGATTTTTATTTTTTATTTTAGTTACGAACTCCGTCTTAGGGTGATTCTGAGCTTTGATGGGAATCTAACTTTGATATCGCGCGTACGGAATGTCAATTGCAAGCCTTTTAGTTTCTCGTTTGCTTACCATACGTATTTCTCTGTCTCAGATATCAAGTGAGTACTAAAATGATTGAAAATGCCTTTCTAATAATGTGTCATGAGGATCTTTCTAAAGAAAGCAAGTAATGTTTTTTTAAGTAATGCCGTTTAATTAACAGTGAGGTAAGAGTGGAGGGGTTGGAGACACTTGACTACCTTGACAATCTGTGCAACAGAGAACGCTTTACAGAACAAGGAGACGCCTTAACCTTTGAATCCGAGGTACTTTATCCTTTTTTTTTTTTTTTGGTTTATGGATATATGATTTTTATTTTTTTACTGTGTATGTAGGTGGATCGAGTATATCTTAGTTCTTCCGATGCAGTTGCAGTATTTGATCATGAGAAAAAGAGGACCTTTGTGATCAGAAAGGAAGGGCTTCCGGATGTTGGTAAGCACTAGATTAATTCGTCGCAAAATGGGTTAATTACAAAACTACCCCTGAGATTTAGTCTAATTACAAAAAAAAAACCACTTATCTTTTAAAATTACAAATACCCCCCTCCCGTCTCCTCTTAAAGGACACTTTTATAAGAAGAAAATATATGCCGGCGGTGTTATTTACAAAATTACGCCTGTTACCTTTTAAAAATTGCAAATACCTCATATTGAGGGTGTGAATTGCAAAATAGCCGATATCTTCAGCTAGCCTAATTTTCGACGAGGTTTGGTGATCACAGTTGTTTGGAACCCATGGGATAAGAAATCTAGAGCCATAGCTGATTTCGGTGACGAAGAGTACAAACAGATGCTTTGTGTCGATGCAGCTGCTATTGAGAAGCCGATCACTCTGAAGCCAGGTGAGGAATGGACAGGACTAGTCGAGCTTTCTATTGTGGCCTCCATACAGTGATTTTTTGCTAATAGTATGATTAACTAACTTTGTAATGTCGTATTCATCGGTGGCCCTATTTTCCGTGTCGCCTAAAATAACAACGGCAATAATCAGAAAGGCTGTTATTGCTGTATTCTATGGAAATGGCTGGCAAAGTTTTGACTTTTGATTGATATTATTGCATTTGCAGTGTTATATGGCTGTTGTAAATGTATTATTATGATGGACTTTTTATTTTTATTGAATACATTATGATGATTATTGTTGAACTTGAATCTTGAACATATAAGTTGTTGGGATTATTACAAAAACTACCCCTGAAGTTTAGCCTAATTACAAGAAATAAGAAAAAAAAAACTTCATTTATCTTTCAAAATTAAAAGGCTTAAGAGGGGTATCTGAAATTTTGAAATACAATTGGAGTTTATTGTAATTAGGTAAAACTTGTGGTTTAATCAACCCTAAATTATTAAGTTGTTATTGCAATTACTTGATCTTTTTAAAACCTAAAACCTGTGCAATTGATTATTACATAATATCTTTGCACAAATATTACAAAAATGGAAAAAAACAATTACCCCTTACAAAACCTACACCTGAACTTTAGCCTAATTACAAGAAAGGGAAAAAAAATTCAATTTATATCTTTCAAAATTAAAAAGTTTAAGAGGGGTATCTAAATTTTTTAAATATAATTGGAGTTTTTTTGTAATTATGTAAAACTTATGGGTAGTTTTGTTAATTAACCCTAAATTAGTAACTTGTTACTGCAATTACTTGATCTTTTTTAAAACCTAAAACCTGTGCAATTGAGTATTATATAAAATCTTTGCACAAATATACCCTTTAGGTATTATTAAAAACACCTCCCTTCATATGCGTTTTCATTTTATTGAGGTGCAATTTGTAAAATGGAAACAACTAGAGGTACTTGCAATTTTGAAAGATAGCTGTGTATTTAGACTACACCTCATGATTTTTTTCTGTAATTAACGATGAGAAACTAAGGAGCATAAAAGATCATTAATGAAAAGAATTATGAGAAACTACCTGATTTTTCACTTCCAAATCAGCATAGAGAAAAAATGAATTTTCAGATTAAACCTTTCTCATACCTAGCAATATAATCAGCAAATGCCATTATTGCTGTTTTCCATGGAGATGGCTGACAAAGTTTTTATTGCTACTATTGTATTTGCTGTGTTATATGATTGTGGTAATTATTTCTTGATTTAATCTAAAAATGTGTTATGATGAGTGTTTTTTTTTTCTAGTACATTATGATGAGAATTGTTGAATGTGAAACCTGAACATAGATAAATTGCTGAGATTATTACAAAAAAACTCCCCTTACTAATTTAAAAAAAATAAAAATAATACTATTAGGTAATTTTGAAACATGATTGGAGTTTCTTGTAATTACGTAAAATTTAGGGGTATATTAAATTATTTTATTTATTAACCCTAAATTGATACCGAGTAGGAGGAATAATACTGGAAAAAGGGGGAAATGAGGGATGAAAACAAAAAATATATATCAGAGCCAGGTTTCGATCCTGGGACCTGTGGGTTATGGGCCCACCACGCTTCCGCTGCGCCACTCTGATTTGTTGAACTCTACCAGATATATTATATATATATAATCATTTTATTTAACGCCTCTTCTCGCCAGAAACACAATAAGGAATCATTTTTAGTACTTAATGAATCTATGAGGCCTTGCTTAATTCTTAAAAAAAGTTAATCAAGATGTTGAAGTCTACACGATACTAATTTAATCCATATTTATAAATAATCATGCTGTTGTTTTAAACTATAATTTTGTCATCTTACTTCCATCCATTATTCTATTGATTTCTGTATGATAGATGTGAGATAACTTTTTATTTGTTCAAACTTAATATGTGTTAATATAAATTATAATTTTTATTACTTCAAATTTGTTTAATAAGTATCATTCTTTTATTTAAAATATGATTGTCACACTGTGAGATTGTCAAACAGAAATCTTTTTATGCTGTCTTTAGTCTAAAGTGCATAAATTAAAATTGAGTTCATTAGAAATATAAAATATATAACCAAATTAACTTGCACTAGGATTATACACAACTGAAAGGTAGTTGCGAAAAATTAAGATTAAAAATGGGCCATGGATCGTGTGATATGTTTGCAAAGTTGCCACAACTTATATGCTTGTCTTTCTAAATGTGACCTCTCATGTTACTAATCATTCAATATGACCTTTCAAAAGACATTTACCAACTACCGACTAGCATTTTATTAAGAAAACATACTAATAATTCACGTCTTCGAATTGTATATTCATTAAAGTATTTGCATCTTTCAACTTCTAGTTACCAGTTTTCTGAAATGGTAGAGTATTTAATGATTGAAACCATGATTTAAATAATATTAGGTGGTAATTATGAGCTCTATCATTCTTTTGAAGACATAAAAGGTTTAAATTCACTTTGTTGATGTATTTTTAAACTTTAGATTGAGTACTAGGAGAAAACAGTGAATAGTTTAGATTGTAGCGACCAAGGTGCCATATTAATGCAAACTATGATCAACTCGGTCGGTATAGGTGATTGTAAATTTTAATTACCCTTTATTTAATTAATTATTCAATTCCAACTTTTGATTAATTTGACCTCGTAATTGATAATTGATGGGTTGATTCCCAATCAATTCCAAATTGTTGGTCCAAATGGCTAACTCGCTAAGCAAGGTTCATAAGACCCAAATTTCGACTACAAATAGTTGGTCTCCATTTATATGTATGGCTCATGCAATTTACTATGCACTTTATTCCATTTATATTTATTTCTAAAATCTGTGTCGTATATGTTTGATAAGTATAATAAGCTAGTTTATAGTTTATTTAAAAAGTTTATAAACTCTTTGTATTCAAATAAATCTTGTTTGGTTGGACGAACTTATTTGAAAATTTTGAACTTATTTAAGATGTTATTATTACAAGCATTTCAAATAAGTTCATGGAGCTTTTTTATTTTAATCATCTTTTAGCACTTTTAATTCTTTTTGGAAAATTACACTATTATGTCATTAAGTATTTCAAAATTTATTTTTATTTTATCACATTATTAATTATTACTTGAATGAACTTATTTTGGTATTGTGCATTATTATTTTTATTTATAATTATTAAAAATAATAATAATAACATAATTGGGTTTAGATTGCTAACATTAATAAATAAAAAATAACATCAACGATTAGATTTATTATACTAACAATTTTTGAAAAAATAAATAAATATTTTAATTTATTATTGTGATTCAATAAAAACAACAATAATTAGATTTACAATGCTAACATTCCTTTAAGAAAAAAATAACACGAAGATTAATATATTAACATGTACTTATAATTTGATATTTTTGAGTCAACTTATCAACTAAATTATTAATTTTCAACTACCGGATATCAGTTTTGTCTAACAAATATACCTTTTCGACTCAATCATTGAATGGAATAACCTTTAGAACCTTTTAATTTTAACAGTTTTTTTGGTATCGACAAAATAGGAACTCTTTGGAGCTTTGAATAATTAATCCGGAAAATCGATCAGCATTAACACCCAAAAAAAAAAAAACCCTAGTTTAGCAATAACTTGATAGCTTAATATATAGATAGCGATAATTATGACAAAACTTGCCATTTTTTAATGCTCTATGATTAGAAAGGTTATGTTATTCAGAAAGCTCCCAAGTCTATGTGAATTGTCTGTGCATGATTTATTGCTGAACCATCCAAAGTTGGAGCAATCATACCAAATTTGTATGGTACAAATAAATAGCAGGACATTATATAGCACGTATGCAGTCCCCACTGGGTATTTTTGTAACTTACCTTACATTATATGATAATGAAACATGAATTTAGACAAATTTATGGTCCCGATTGCCCTCTCTTCATCTCCATCACTCACAATCTCAACCCTATCCACCTTATACCTAATATTCTTCCATTGTAATGAGGATTCTTGAGTTTTGTTTACTATTCATGGAGTTACTTTTGCGCACACAACTAAATTATAAGTTTTCTACTACATGAATCCACATATAAATTGCATGTACCCAAAAATGAAAAAAAAAAATAAAAAAATAAAAACCCGAGTACACGTTCCAAAAAATAATATTTGTTATTTGTCACTAATATATAAAACAATTATAATGAAATAGTGAAACTCAGGCGCTCTCATCTTGAAAGATTTTTATTTGTGTTTGGTTTGATCAAGATTCATTCAAATTCGATTAATTAATAATCTAATTAAATTCAAACACATTATCAAAATCCATAAGTATTCCATTAGTCAATAATGTTATAAGAAATTGAGAATTGACATCATTAAAATATATTTGATTGTTTATTAAATTATTTTTTGAAAGTTTATGAAAATTAAGTAAATTATTATTTATAGGACACAAATATTTAAGAGAAGATTCTATTCTCATAGTTTCCTTATATAATACATATTAATTAGCAAACAAATTTATGTTTATCTCTCTTACCTGCAAATCAATATATGGAAAGTCAAGATTTCAACTTATAAATTTTGGATGATTTGCAAAATTTGAGATGGATTCGAAAAGATTCACATGTGGGAAGTTTATGTTCATTCACTAAAGATAAAGAGCCCTATAAAATTCGAATTGTACACAAGAAGAAGAGAATAAGGAAACATAATCCTATTTATTAGGATACGCAAGACAGAATTCGAACAGAAAAGAAAAACTCGAATATGGAAAGTTTCATGTTCGTGCATGAAGATTTTAAAAACCGACATATAAAGATTGTCATATCAAACCGAGTCGAATTTGAAGGAAACTGACTCCTATCAGGATTATACTCATAAGGAAGACGGTTTACTGAAAGCCAACTCAAGTCACGACCCATGAAGATATACGTCTCCTTGAGGAGACCTACTTATAAGTTGTATATATATATATACCTAGTGTCTAATAGTATATAGCATGAGTTTTATACATGCAACATATCTTATAAAACTCGAAAGCTTGTTTTCTATTTTATTTCTTAATTAGGTTTAAAATTCCAGTATTTGTTGCTACATCTCCGAAATATTAAAACTTAGATTAAAAAAAAAAATCTATGTTTGGAATAAGTATCTTTTCAGTAGGAGAAAGTTCATAAAGTGTTGTATAAGTTCACACGTTGACCAAAAATTAATTAAAATAGTTGATATAATATTAATTCGTCTAGAAATAATCTTATTCTTGTATTCAAATTGTGCTTGCGAAATACAGTGATTATTCTAATGAAATTGTTATGAAAAGAATTGGGACGCTTCTCTTTGAAAAATTTCTTCTTATTATTTATAAATTCACTTTATTTTATGTTACTCGATAAAATATTATTTTTGCACGATCTATTCCTAGCCCACCCCAACTTTTCAAATATGTTTACACGATCCTTATAGCTGAAGTGAGTTTTCTAGCATCCCTCATTCGCCACTCCCTAACTCGGTAAAACAAAAAAAAAAAAAACATAATGTGTTGAGTTTACCTCATTTACATTACGTAATCTATTATAATTTGTCATCAAGATCATTCAAACATATATTATGCCACCCAGCTAACACTGTAACCTATTCTTCATATACTTTATATATGTACCATACAAGATTCTCTTTATTTGGGGAAGACAAAAAATTATTATCAGGTCATTTAATATGGACTTTATGGCAAACAAATTTATGAGAAATAATAATAATAATAATAATAATAATAATAATAATAATAATAATAAAATACTGTGTTGGAGTTAAGGCGGTCATAGATTTTAATTTATTTCGTTTTCTGGTACAATATTAATACTTTAAAGATCAATATACTCAATTAATCTGAAGACGTTTAAGTTTGAAATTTGAGAGAGCCCAACAAGGTCTTAGTTATTACAAATAGTGTACCTGCCATAAAGTGTGAAGGATCTTAATGTGCTTTTCTTTGGATGAGTTTTAAAATTTAAACACTAAAGATGAAAGAAAGCCACTTATCAGCTTTTAATTTATCGGTGAATCTTGATTAAGCTTCATATAAGCTTTTCATTTTAAGTACAAGTATATGCATTAGTATGTAGTTTCACTTGATATCTCATATTAGTTAGCATTCTAATAAATATGTTGAATTTTTTTTTGTTAATTATTATTATCTTTATATCGAGAAGAAAACTCGTAGTCACTAACCATATTAATCAAGCTAGCAAATGTTTAGACTTATTAACCTGTTCATTCAATTGATTCTTCAAATTTTAATTAATCATTTTTTTGAAAGAACAAAAAAAGTTTCGAATTTGATTTTCAAAATTAGAATAAAGAAATGTTGCAGAAGAGCTAGAGCCTTTACATATAAGGCCACACTTTTTTGAACCCTTATTTTGGATCTGTTTTTTCTCTTTTTAAGCTTTGTTTCTTCACACTACTTTGCATAGTTTCTGATTATATTCTTTTATGTCCCCTATATATATATATATATTATATATATATATATATATATATATATATATTTTTTTCCATCTAATTCTATTTACCCATTAATCAACCCCACCTAGATCATATCCAAGCGTTTGACCTAAGTCTTAGTCCACAGTTTGACCAGCATTTAACGTTTTTTTTAGAACACCATTTATTTTTGCACTCGACCCAAAAAGCTCAAGGGTAAAAAAAAAAAAAGGTTCTGCTTCTGCTTATGAGCTCCCCTTACAAAAACACCACCTTTTTGACCCGAATCCCTCTAATTCAAACTCTGCTAAGCTCCGATATTTAAAAACCCATTTTCAGAAACTCACTCCTCTTTATCCAGACATCATTCTTGGACTGTGCTTTCCTTTTTCATCACTCCTTTCTTCTTTTTCTTCCCTCTTTACGCATGTATATATATTTGTCTCCCAGCTTTTGTTGCTTCAAATCGAATACCAAAAGATGCGCCCTTTATTTTAAACACTAGCAGAAATTTTGTTTGGAGCCAAGAAAAAAAAAAAAATTCAAAATTCCTAAAAATGGCAAGACTCCATTTTTTTGCTCTGCATTTCCTTGTCGGAATTTTGTTTTTGCTGTCAACCATTTTTGCCGAAACCCTTCTCGAAAGCGACAAACAAGCACTGCTAGATTTCGCAAAAAAGCTCAACCATTTACGGCGGCCATTGAACTGGAACGAGCAATATCCAGTGTGCAAGAACTGGACTGGAATTACCTGCGGCGACGATGGCAAAAGAGTAATTTCAGTCAGGCTGCCCGGGCTAGGGTTTCATGGCCCTATCCCAGAGAACACAATTAGCCGCTTATCAGCATTGCAGATTTTGAGCCTTAGATCCAATGGGATTAACGGGCTTTTTCCTGGTGATTTCGGTAATCTGAAAAATTTAACCTTTCTTTACCTTCAGCATAATAATTTCTCAGGTCCATTGCCTTTAGATTTCTCTGTTTGGAAAAATTTGAGTATTATTAATTTGTCTGATAATGGGTTTAATGGTACAATCCCTTGTTCGTTTTCGAGTTTAAGCCGACTTATCGCCCTGAATCTTGCTAACAATTCACTTTCCGGAAATATCCCTGATTTGAACTTGCCAAATTTGCAGTTGCTTAATTTGTCTCACAATAACCTTGTTGGTAGTGTGCCTAATTCACTTCATAGGTTCCCAAAATCCGTGTTTTCGGGTAACGATAAGTCTTTGTTAAATTACACGGTTTTTAATTCCCCTATCGTATTAACTCCTCACGAACACAAAAATGTCGGGAAATTAAGCGAACGGGCTTTGCTAGGAATTATAATAGCTGGTTCCGTTCTCGGGCTTTTTGGTTTCGGTTTCATGTTGCTCGTTTGCTTGCTTAGACGAAAAACGATTGATAATTTCCCGGGAAATTTGGAAAAGGGAAATATGTCGCCCGAAAAGGCGATTTCGCGTAGCCAAGACGCGAGCAATAAGTTAGTTTTCTTTGAGGGGTGTAATTATGCGTTCGATTTGGAGGATTTATTGCGGGCCTCGGCTGAAGTTTTGGGTAAGGGCACGTTTGGGACGACTTATCGGGCTACACTCGAGGACGCCACGATGGTGGTGGTGAAAAGGTTGAAGGACGTGAATGTGGGGAGAAAGGAGTTCGAGCAACAAATGGATTTGATCGGGAACATTAAGCACGAGAATGTGATCGAGATGCGGGCTTATTATTACTCGAAGGACGAGAAACTTATGGTTTACGATTACTATGACGAAGGCAGTTTAGCTTCGATGTTGCACGGTACGTTTTTGTTTCGATTAATGTTTATGAGTTTTTGTGTTTTTTTAAGTAATTTCTATAAAATTCATATTCAATAGTTCAAATGTTTTAGGCTAATATTTGTTTGTCATGGGCCGGGCCGGACAATCCCGTAAAAATCACTGGGTGCCCACACAGGGCTAGGCCTTTTAAGATTTTCTTTCCAGCTTGGACAGTTGCATCAAACACAACAAAAAGTTGGTTATATAATTAAAGAATGGTTTCTGCATGTTCAAAGCATCTAAGTGGGGTAGAGGAGAAAAATATCCCTTTGACCTTATTATTGCAGAATTAGGCTATATGTCATATTCTGTCCTATGTGACATAATGATGATGTGTAAATGATAAGAAAATTATTCCTTATTACATGGTCCACTTCATTCGTGTGAGCCGTCTCATTTAATTCAAATATGACTTGTTGTGACACAATAATATGCTCATCCTATTTCTTTTAATTATCGTTTTAGATGCTCAATTTTATTATTAATGAGGGAATGGAGGGAGATAGATTAATTAGTAATAATATTAATTAAGTACAAGTGTCTTAGTCAAATTTATATATTTGTTAATTCTCAACAGTAACTCTAAAATGAACAATTAGAAAGGAACGGATGTAGCATTTGAATATTTACCTTGATTCAGTTACTACTCAATAATCACAAATTGAATTTAACAATTAGGATTAGTTTGCATGATCGTTTGAACTTTTTTGTCCCGCACTTGCAGGAAAACGAGGAGACAATCGGGCCCCACTCGATTGGGAAACCCGACTAAACATAGCCCTTGGCGCTGCTAGAGGCATAGCTCGTATCCACACAGAAAACGGCGGGAAACTAGTTCATGGAAATGTCAAATCGTCGAACGTATTTATAAATTCTCGTAAATTTGGCTGCGTATCCGATCTCGGGCTGTCGACGGTAATGAGCTCGTTGTCTCCACCGATAGCCCGTGCTGCCGGCTATCGTGCACCGGAGGTGACGGACACCCGTAAATCACAGCAGCCGTCGGATGTGTACAGCTTCGGGGTGATCCTGCTCGAACTGCTCACGGGTAAAACGCCCGTCCACACGATCAACGGGGACGAGATCGTCCACCTGGTGCGGTGGGTCCACTCGGTCGTCAGGGAGGAGTGGACGGCCGAGGTGTTCGACGTCGAGCTTCTGAGGTATGCGAATATCGAGGAGGAGTTGGTGGAGATGTTGCAGATCGCGTTGGGGTGCGTCGTAAGAATGGCGGACCAGCGGCCGAAGATGTCGGAGGTGGTCAAGATGATCGAGAATGTTCGACAGGTGGATTTCACGAATCGGGCGTCGTCCGAGGCGTCGTCAGGTGTTTGAGGCATTGTTTCGATGATGATGGGTTTTAATTATTTTTCTTTTGTATGCTTCGTTTTGCTTGATTGATTTTGTTCACTACCTTGGTGGACAAATTAGGGTTCTGATTGGGAATTTAAGCTGATTTTTTTTTGTGGGTGGGTCTCTGTATGTATGTAGAGCAAACAGGATGTGATATTCTTGATCATTTGTCCAATGCATTAATATGCGTATGTATTGTGTTTCTTAAATATATAACATTGGCAAGTTGATGGGCCGGGTTTACCGGACCAAGTCCATTGGGCCAGTGGCTGGAATCGGTCCGCAAAATACGCTAGTTCAACCCGGACATTCTTTTGGCCAGGGCATATGGCCAGGCCAAACATGCCCTGTATTTTACTATAATTAGTATTTTATCCGTGTGTTGCACAATTATTTTTACCTTGCGTATTTTATCCGTGTGTTGCACAATTATTTTTACCCCTCTATCGCAAGGTAAAATAAGATACTACTGATTTTAACTAATTAGAATTGTTAATTAAGTGATTGTGTTAAGTTAAGTAAAATAAATTGAAATGATTTCATAATTTTTCATATATCGAATATTATGAAATAATAAATAATTTGACCATTCAAAAGACTATTATTCTATGCAAGTTATGAAAAAATTTCGTGTATATAATATTCGTAATTTTCTTATTATATTTATTTTCATTATCGGCGATCAAAATTTTTAAACTCTTATGATTAATCATTCTTGATATAATAATATAAAATTGGTCATGAATGAAATCAGTTTTTTAAGAAAACTTCAACGTGAGAGGGAGATTTTATTTAACTTTTTTTTATTATCATGACGTACACGATCACCAAAAATTATAGTCGTTGGAACTTAAAATTATAGTCGTTAGATCAACATCAATGCCCATGTATTGCTTCTCTGTGGAACCTTAGCCTCTAAAACATATTTTGTAACAACCAATCTAGTTCTATTGCACAACCCGATAGAATGATCAATATTTCACAACATGATTAGAGTTCAAAGTTCACCAATCCAGAATACTGGATTGTTCAAAAAACTTCAGTGAGTAGACGTCTTACAATATGTCAATATTTGAATCAGATATGCATACACTGTCACAACTCGGATTACCTTACATTATTTTTAATTCAATAACTTTATATATTCACTAATCAAATTGACGACATCAAGTATTGGGGTAAGGATAAAACTACACTTCGAGTAAACATAACATTCAGCAGTTATTCTAAATTATGAATATGTATGTGCTCACCACAATTAATGCAATAAGTACGAGATTTCAATTACAATGACATCATCGTTTGTTCCTCAAACAGATTCATCCCCCATGATATCTATCCAGTCGATTTTTTTTTTTTTTTTGATTCCATATAATCGAGATGTAAACTGAGATTTTGCATTCTCATAACTACAATATCTTTATTAAAGTAAAGAATTGATCATCGCGCGATATATGTCTTGTACAGTTAGCACTGTCAAAATGGGTCATAACTCGCGGGCCGGCCCATCAGCCCCCGGAAACGGGCAAATCTGGGCTCCTATTTTGTAAGCACGTTCAATCGCGGGCCTATCTGGCCCGCTTCATTAAGACCGTGAGCTATTGTGTGGAGCGGGCGAGCCCACGGGCTTTTTTTTCCTCTTAAAATATATATTCTTATTGTTTATTAATATTATAAATTTATATTATTAGAAAAAACTCCAATTAGAGAAATATAGAGTTATTTGGTTTGATATAAATAGAGTTCTTTTCAATAATTCCTTAAAGGGGGGAAAATGAATTGAACAAGTTATTTATAAATTATTTGAGAAAATTGAACAAAATTTTGTTAACTGTTCAGTCCTGCGGGCTGGTCCGTTGGCCCGTGAATGGGCCACGGGGTGAGGTTTTCCTGGCCCGTGCAAAAATGGGCCACACCCGCTCTGCCCCAATTTAGAATCTGGCCGGGCTGACCCGTTTGACAGTCTAGGTATAATGCCTTTTAGAATTACGGTCAAAATTTGATGAAAGTCTCCATCAATAACTATTGTTTTACCTCAATTTGGAAGCTGCATTGAAGACGTGTTTTTCAATATTTTGTCTAACATTTGAAAGTATGCATCACCAGAGCTGCGCACACAACATTAATTTTGCAAGGGGAGCCGCCCTCTAGTATTTGCGATATATATATTTTAAGTTATTTTAGTATTCATCATCATATTTGGAATTCAAACTTTAGCATCAAATATTATTATATGATGTTGCATTTTCAAAAGATAAAACTGTTATTTTTTTTTGGATTAAACATAATATGTTTTAAATACTAATATAATTAAACAAAAATTTTTTTTTTTTTGAATAACATGTACTGAATAATAACAATAATTTATATAAGTCTAAATTTGGTGATAGACTTAACAAAGTTAAAATGTACATTAGATTTTCAATTTTTGTTGTTCAAGGAGGCCAATAAAGGAAAGGAAATTAATATATAAATTATAGAAGTAGATGAATTATGGCATCATAGCAATAATATAAACATAATCATAAACATGATAATAATTATTATAATAACTATTATTATAGAAAATATATTTTTTTTGAATAATCAAGTACAAATAGTCCTAAGGCCATCTAATAATGACATTTTCAAATTTTGTTGTTCAAAGAAACCAATAAAATGAAGAAAACCCATATGTGAATTATAGCTGTATTTGAATTATTGAAGCATGGCAAACGTAATATTAATAATAATACTAAGAAGAAGAAGACGACGACGAAGAATTAGTAAAAGTAAAAATAGTTAGCATGCAAAATAATAACAGTAATTAAGAAGAAAAAAGAAGAAGAAGAAGGTAAGCCAACAAAAGTAAAAAAAAATAAAATATTAGTTTACAAAATAATAATAAAAATAACAAAAATAATGAGGAAAAAAAAAAAAAACTACTCATCACTACGTGAAATTTTCTTATTTCTCTTACGTGCCTTTTTTTCTCTCTCCTACTCATCATTATTTTTCTATTCAAATCTCTCATTTTATAATAATATTGTACTAATGCGTTGCATCTCTCATTTTTTATTTTATTTTTATTTCAATTAAAAATAATTGGGCTTAAAATATTAGTAGTTTACCGAACAACTTATTCAAATAATACATGAATAAAAAAAATTAAGTTGAAAAGTCAACAAGTTCAGTTGAAATTTAAAACATTACAAAAACAATTGAAAAATCAAAAATATCAAATTTTTGCTCCAAAAAATTACCTCATAGGAAAAGAAAAAATAATTTGAAGAGGAAAAAATAATTGTTTCTTATATCCATCTTCTCCTATTACACATATTGATATATATAATAATATAAGTGGTTAGAATTATGGCATTAGTTAAAAACATTATATTGCATTCTACATATTGTACATAGATAACCTATCTGAACCAACTTTCATCTTGTTTAGATCCCAATGAAAATGGATCTTTAACTAATCCATTTGGAAAAAGTTAGGTGATTGACAGATTTTTATGCATTGTGTTTTTGAAAAAGTTAGTGAAGATTCCAGATTCCTATTTCATTTGATTTCTCATCTTACCCTGTATGTCTACAAAGATGACATTATCACATGTAATAATATAAATATACATAGAAAATAATATTATTTTTAAACTCTCATATAAAACTCTTATCAAATCAATATTGACTGATTTGAGAATCCTTTTGCCCAACGAAAGACAATAGCGTAGGAATTAGTGCGTGCTGAAAAATGGGCTTTTCTTTCTAATTGAAGGCCAAGTAAGAGACCGAGAAAATATATAAAACGGAAATATAGTCTCATATGAAAATGTCTTACATTAATAAATGTGAGACCTTTTTTTTTTGAAAAAATTAGAATATACCCGTAAATTTGTTCAAAAATGATTGTCATTTTAGCTAATTAGTTTTTTCTAATTAAATATCAATTTTTTTTTGAAACATTTCATTATTCATCTCTATCTCAATCCTTAAAAATCTCATTTAACTTCCGACTGGTAAAAGATATAGCTAAAGATATCTTTATAATTATCCCTATCTCAGTTCTAAACAAACTTTCAATTTTCAAGTTATCGTTAATAAAAGATACGTATAAACATATTAGCCAAAATATTTAATTATTTGCTATTTTAGTCTAAATTATTTATAAATGACCACACCCTTGTCGGACAATCATCTGTTAACCAAAAATTATTGCAGTAAAAAACAAATAAAATCATGGTATAAAAATTAATCTATCATGACAACAGATAAGATATTTACGAAAATTAATACTTTCTATTAAAAAATAAATATATTATAATTTTAAAATCAATACATTATAATATTAAATTAGATGATATAACAAATATATACAACCCATCGATGCCCGGTAAAAAATATTTGTCAACTCTAAATGATTGATGATATTTTTTGAAATAAGTACAATACTATTATTACTTTAATATAGTTCTAGATACTTTTGTTGTGTATGCTTATAATTAATTACATTTTGAAATTAAAAAGTATACAGGAAGAGGACCACGCACCAGTTTTCGTGTTTATACCACTAAAAAACATGGCCTGCCTGAAGCCTAAAAGGAAAACGACCTATATTTGACTTCTTTTTCTCTAATTCAAAGAAGGCCTCACTAATTGGGACTGATGAATCATCATCATACTAGAATTTCATAATTAATATGACATTAGTATTAGATAATTATGAAAAATAGATAATAATATATTATAATATTATATTTATTATTATTAAATTATTAAAAATTTGATTAGTATTTAATCCGGTATTTCGAAGCCTAAAAACAGATCCTTTTTACTCCAATAATTATGAAGCCCTTCATGATTTGGCACTTATAACTAAAAGAAAACTCCAATTTCTTAAAAAGAAAAGAAAATTAGATTCTTTTTAGTCCAATAGTTATAAAGCCTTTCATGATTTGGCACTTATAAATAAAAGAAAATTCAAATTTCTTAAAAGGAAAAAAAAAATTATGAGTGGAGAGAGAGATTATGTAAGGCCAAAAATTATTGTTCAATGTTGACAAAAACCAAAAAGGTGTGGTCATTACTCAATAGTTGGCCGAGTTGTCGTTTATAAATGGTGTGGAGATTGTTGAGGTTTTAAGAAAACTTGCAAGTAGAAAAATAGAAAGAAAGAAATTATACAGAAATGGGTATGGAATTAGAAGAAAAGGAAGATCATGGGTACACACAAGATGGGACAGTTGATCTCAAAGGCAAACCCATTTTAAGATCCAACACTGGTGGATGGACTGCTTGTTCCTTTGTTGTTGGTAATATTTTTTTTTATTTTTTATTTTTTACATTTATACTTTCTCTTTTAATAAAAGATCAAATCATCACTATATATTTTTTTTTGCTATTTGAATTAAGTTCATCCATTTTCACATTAAGTGTTTTTTTTTTTTTACTTTTTAAATTCTTTCTGAGTCAACTCTCACAGTCCAACCAAATCATATCCACATTTATTGGACAACCAAAAAGGTTGGAATTAGTGGACAAAACACTATTGATATTGTTATATACCAACAATAATATTAGGGTTTTTGTTTTTTGGTAAAATAAATACCAACAATGAAATATTTACCTACACTTGATTAAATCCATGTTTGCAGTGTATGAAGTGTTTGAGAGGATGGCCTTTTATGGGATATCCTCAAACCTGTTCATATATTTGACCCAAAAACTGCATGAGGGCACAGTTGAATCAGCCAACAATGTTACTAATTGGATTGGGACCATTTGGATGACCCCTGTTTTGGGTGCCTACGTTGCGGACGCTCTTTTGGGCCGCTATTGGACTTTTCTCCTTGCTTCTGCTATCTATCTCTCGGTATCTTTCTTTTTTCTGTTTTCCTATATATATATATATACCCACACTAAATTCACAACCAATTTTATTAAATTCATATCAGAAATGAATCTACATAGGAGTCAATATGTGTAACCCTGTAGCTAGGACTTTGAGTCATTCCATGTGATATGCACATGAAATATTAACTTATTTATTTATAAATTGTTGCTATATAAAATTGTAATTCACTCAAACAATCAACTTTTGCAATATTCATCATAATTTTGTCTACTTTTGCTTATTTACTGATGCGACCAAAAAGATTGGTGCCTAAAAATATGAAATAATAACCTTAAAAATAAAATCAACGACCTAAAAAAACTTTCAATGTACGTGCAACGACTTGATTGATCTCCAAAAGCTTCTGGGGACCTAATAGATCCTGCAAAACGTAAGATATGTAGGTCGGGCCTGAGTCCTCTATTTATCATAAGAAAAACAGTCTCAATCTAGGGTTTCTCTTTCCTACTGTAATACCATAAATAGCGACCGACTTAGAATTATGATTTCTCACGTTTGCTAAGTTCCTATAAATAATAATACTCATTGACCAGAATGCCCATAAGCCGCTGGGCCTATTCATATTCATAGGCCTCTGGGCCTGTTCATAAATTTAGTCAGTCGGGACCCCATAGGATAACTTGCATTTGTCTGAAAAGGTCCAGAAGTCACGAGACCTAGCCCTCAACGTCGAGCTACTACTAAGCGTCGAGTTGGCATAATATTTGGATCATAATAGGTCACCATGTTGCATAATATTTTACATCAGAGGTCGCTACCTTACAAAATAACTCGCTCAACCCCTAAAAAGATTGCACCTTTTAAGGAATAAGGTCATTTTATCAGAAATACCGTTATGTTGCCGACGTAAATATTTAATGTCGTATCACTTGCAAATTGGAAAACTTAAATATATGATTAGGTTGAAAAAGTAAAATAAACAATTTCATCTCATAATATTATCAATGAAATGTAGAAACATGAGAAAATATATCAACTTGTCCCTGTTAAATTTGACTATATTTAAAACAAAAACTAAACATTATGCTAAAACTCATACAAATTTAAATAAGAGAAAGAGATACAAAGATATCAGAATAAAACTATATAATACATATAATTTGTACTAAACTATTTATCAGACAGTTTTTTCCTTAATTAAAACTGCAACTTAAAATCCTGTAGTTTTATGAGGAAAAGAACAAAGTCCTTGGAAAACACATGAAAAAAGTAGCCATACGTACACTACTTTTTGATCCCGTACCAAAGGTAAATATCTACCAAAGTTAAAAAAAATAAAAAATAAATAAGATCACCATATATAATTGAACAACTATCAATTACAACACAATAGAAAACCAAAGTCATTTTCCCGGTGCTTTCA
Source organism: Phtheirospermum japonicum (assembly GCA_014905375.1). Classification (NCBI taxonomy): domain Eukaryota; kingdom Viridiplantae; phylum Streptophyta; class Magnoliopsida; order Lamiales; family Orobanchaceae; genus Phtheirospermum; species Phtheirospermum japonicum. The sequence goes on from BMAC01000130.1 coordinate 613,044, forward strand.
AATGCTAAAGCACTTGTAAACCAATTAAAATTCTATTCAAATGCTAAAGCAGTTGTAAACCAATTAAAATTCTATCATTTACTACCGTCACGCCACCTGCATATCCAAATAAAATCATTTTTTTTTATCAATACTCATAAACACAAAACATATATAACTCGAATTAAATAAACAAACCATCAATGAATTATCCACATCTTTAGACATGCATAGAACTAACCACTTGTGGAATACCAGGGAAGATGTAGGGATTTGGGCTACAAAATTACTAAGATTTCATAAATAAATAATAATAATAAAATGATTAAATAAAGAAAAAGGTCATAGAGATCGCAACCAGTAACATTTTGAATACAAAGCAAGTTTAAAATCAGATTCAAGCGCGTTTAGTGAATCTTTGAAAGACTTGCTCACCAACCTACTTTTTTCGATAACCGTCGATTTGATGGATCGGATCATTCGATCTTCATGTTCTTCGTGTTTCTCCTCTGAAACTCCACTCGACTCATTATCAATCTTAGAATTGTTCTCTTGCTCAATGGGTGAGGCATAATGTATTTGGACTGCTTATAGGCTCTATTTATAAGTTTCAAATGAAATCCCAGCATTAAAACCAAATAAGTTTCGATTTTTGAATCATCCATGACCTGATTGGCGGTCGCAAACAGGATCACAGACTCTTGCCTTGAACACGGCCCGTAGTAGCTGGCCGAGTTGCGACCTCGAATCGGGTCGCGATCGTTTGATGTGAAAGCGGCCCGTAATAGTGGGCAGAAGTCGAACGAGAATGGGGTCATGTTTGGCCCAATGAACTTTTATCTTCATTATTTTTAGTCCTTACACTCCTCACTATGCACCCTTCTATTTAATGAAATGTCATTTTATTTAATTTTGCAGGGAATGGCACTTCTAACACTATCAGTATCAATACATCCTCTGAAACCAACTCCATGCTCAGACCCCACTGGTGCCCATTGCAAGAAGTCCACTCCGTTGCAACTAGCTGTATTTTTTGGTGCACTCTACATATTAGCATTGGGCACGGGTGGGACGAAGCCAAACATCTCGACTATTGGGGCCGACCAGTTCGATGAGTTCGACCCTAAGGAGAAAACCCACAAGCTCTCTTTCTTCAACTGGTGGGTGTTTAGCGTCTTTTTTGGCACGCTGTTTGCAAACACGGTGCTTGTCTACATACAAGACAATGTCGGTTGGACCCTCGGGTATGGGCTCCCTACTGTTGGGCTAGCGATATCGATAATCATATTCTTGGTGGGCACCCCATTCTACAGGCATAAGCTGCCCTCGGGGAGCCCTTTTACTAGGATGGCTAAAGTCATTGTGGCTGCCCTTAGAAAATGGAGGGTGGCCGTGCCTAATGACCCTAACCACCTATATGAGCTCGATTCCGAAGTGTACGCCAAGAAAGGGAAATTCCGGATCGATTCTACAGCCACGTTGAGGTTAAGATCTTATATTTTTATTTATAGGTATCTATGAGCACAGCGGTGGTTAATTAATCAATCACGAGTCATGCCTAATTCCATTGCAGGTTCCTAAACAAAGCATGCGTGAAAACAGGTTCTGTTAGCCCCTGGATGCTCTGCTCGGTCACGCAAGTCGAAGAAACCAAACAAATGCTACGGATGATCCCGATTCTGATCGCCACTTTTGTCCCGAGCACGATGATGGCGCAAGTGAGCACACTCTTCGTCAAGCAAGGCACCACCCTAGACAGAAACATCGGCCGCTTCAAGATCCCTTCAGCGAGCTTAGCCGGATTCATAACAGTATCCATGCTGACCACCGTCGTGCTATACGACCGCGTCTTAGTTAAAATCCTCCGGAAATGGACGAAGAACCCAAGAGGCATTAGCCTTCTGCAGAGAATGGGAATCGGTATGACCTTTCACATCGTAGTCATGATCGTCGCGTCGTTGACGGAAAGGTTTAGGGTTGAAGCCGCCAAGGCCAACGGCGTGGTTGAGAATGGAAACCAAGTCCCGCTGTCCATATTCATTTTGCTGCCGCAGTTCTTGTTGATGGGGTCCGCCGACGCGTTCTTGGAAGTGGCGAAAATCGAGTTTTTCTACGACCAGGCGCCGGAGAGCATGAAGAGTTTGGGGACAGCGTATTCGATGGTTAGCCTTGGAGCTGGGAATTTTATCAGCAGTTTTTTGTTGTCAACTGTTTCGCGGATCACGAGGGCTGATGGCCACGACGGGTGGATTCGGAACAATCTTAACGCGTCCCACTTGGATTATTATTATGGGTTTTTCGCCATATTGAACTCCTTGAACTTCATTTTCTTTCTGGTTGTGGTTAGGTTTTATGTTTATAAGGCGGAGATTTCAGATTCGATGAGAGTGCTTGCTGAAGAACTGGAAGATTCAAGACAATAGTTTGATTAATAAGGAAGAAAATGAGTGCTTGATTATTGTAGTTGAAATAATGGCACTGGTTGCACTTCATGTGGCTTTCCTAGTGTGGGTGTATGTACTGATTTTTACACGATATTTTTGAGTTTGAGAGTTTACCAGCTTGCACCGAAAATAAATAGACGTGTGTTAATCCGTGACTATTGAAATAGAATTAAAAGATAAGAAATTAGAGTACAATTAATTTGGAGAAATGTAACTAATTTGTTACCATTAACTTGAAGAAATAGCCATGTTTCATGAATTTATCTTCTTAGGACATTTAAACCTTTTAATTAATATTGATGTTAATTAACATGGATACCAATTAAATTAATATTTGGGGTCACACAAAAGGTTGGACCAAAAGCTATAAAGAAGATTGGGTTTACATAGTATACGCATAATATATATATTTAATACCCGTGTATTACATGGGGTTTATTAATAAATAAATATATAAAATATTTGTGATAATTATAAATTTTTATGTAAAATGAAAATTTCAAATGATGTATTCTCAACCATTGCCTTGTGCATATCTTATTTTATTAATTATTATAATTATTAAATTTTTATTTTCATTCATAGATTCAATTCGTTAATAATTTTATTTACATACTTATAAAAATTCAAAAGAAGTCACATTCCAAACCCGTGCCTAATCTCTACTTATTAATTATTATTACGTTTTTTTTTGTATTTTAATGTTTAAATTAAATTTTTTAATATTACTTACATACTTTGAAAATCTAAACGGATGTCATACTCTCACCTCATGTCGCATTGTACCGATGTCTAATCAATATTTAATAATAATAATAATAATAATAATAATAATAATTATTATTATTATTATTATTATTATTATATAATTTTATGTTTTTATATTAGATTGAATTCATTACCAATATTTAGTTACATACTTAGATTATTTCAAATAAATCTTAATTTACCTATATAGTATATTTAAAATTATAAAATTAAAAGTATATTAATATTTATTATAAACACTACTTATTTAATAATTTTATAATAATTTTTTTAATTAAAGATATTTCTTATGTATTTATCTTTTAATTAAAATAACTAACTTAGATCTTTACTTTATATGACTTATTTGTATTTTTATATTAGGAGAATAAAAAAAAATATTGAATTAGACAAAATATAATAAAAGAAAAATATTAAATTGGGCAAAATATAATAAAATGAAAAGATTAAATTAGGTGATATACAATAAAAGGAAGATATTGAATTAAGTAGATATTAGGCTCGGATGCAGAGACGGACCTAGGGGTGCTGGTGGGGGCAGTCGCCCCCCCC
>BMAC01000130.1:629069-661486 GCA_014905375.1 Phtheirospermum japonicum
ATATTATTTAAATTCTATAATACTTTTTATTATTTAATATATTTTTGATCATCAAATCAAATCAAATTGAATGATTTCATACTGAAAAAAATTGATGGATTTTATTTCTATTTCTTCTCTTACAATTTTTGAGATAATTATAAAATTATGTGAATATGTTATTATTTCCACATCTTACTCACCATCGCTACAATAACTCTAAACTACATGAATTTAAAATATGATTTACTAGAATTCATTCATTACAATAATGCATTGAAAAATGTATTTACTATAATATCAACATTTGAAAAAACCTTTCTAGAATTTGTATAGAAAAAAATATATATAACTCTTTAAGATAAATTTACAGAATCACACCGTGAATTCGGTGAAACAAATCTTTAAAAAAAAGTTGCACAAAAGTATTTTAGCAATGTTATATTCATTGACGAAATATACCAACATGCTATTAATTTTTTTGTATAAATAAGATTCAAATATATACCAATAAATAAATTAATTAGTTAACGATTATACATGCTTAATTTTCCGCTGATTCAAATTTGGATTGTATACATATATGGAACGGGAGAGATGATGAAATTATTCGATACATATATGGAACGGGAGAGATGATGAAATTATTCGACAATTATAGGTACATCTTGTACAAATTTATTATATTATTCAATATATGTAATGATATATGTCAATTATATATATTGATATACGATAAAAATTTAGATTTTAGGGTTTAGTTTTCTATTTTTTTTATTTAGTTTTTCATTTTAGGGTTTTGGCAGAAATCTATCACCCTACCAATTTATATTTGATGATATATGAAAGAAATTTATATTTCAATTTAGGGTTTAGTTTTTCATTTTAGGGTTTTATATTTTAGACTTAGAATTTTAATTATCTGTAATTATACATATCAGTTATATGTGATGACTAGTTTAATACCCGTGTATTACACGGGATTTATCAAAAAATAAATATAAAAAATATTTGTGTATTACATGAGTTTTATCAAAAGGTAATATAAAAAATATTTGTGATAATTAAAAATTCTTATTTAAAATAAAAGATTCAAATGATAAAAAATTAAAATTTATAAATCTATTGAAAAAACGTCGTGCGTTTAACTTGTAGTATATGTAATATTATTTTAATTTTTTTTTTGCGTAAGATACTAATTTGTTCGTATAAATATATAATATGTGTATCAATGCATTATATTGGAATTAGATAAAGAAATTTAGAATATATTTAATATTTATTTTTCTAGGTACAATTATTTATTATTAGTATTAGTATTATGTTATATTTTTTATTTCACTTTGTTTTTATTTTGTTTGGTGTAACAATAGTTTTTCATACATACATATATATATATATATAATGTTATTTTCAATTTATTTATTAGGATTTGATAAAAAAAATTTTAAGTTTATATTTTTTATTTTCCATTTGTAATAACTTTAAAATGACAAATATTTAGAATTATAATAAAATTATTCCAAATTTTATTGTAAATAAAAATTAATTCAACTTATTTATATTTTATATTAGAAGAATAAAAGTAAGATATTGAATTTGAAAAAATATGTTAAAGAAAATATTAAAGTAGGAAGATGTAATAAAAGAAAAATATTGAAAGACAAAATATAATATTAGAAAAGTATTAAACTAGGTACAATATAATAAAAGAAAAGAAATACTAAATTAAGTTAATATTAGGCTCGAATGACAATGAACCACCAAAGAACTTTCTAAAGCTAACGAAGTGTGGGAAGCAGACACATAGGATAAGATGATTTTGTATTAATATATATAAGGGAATTATGCATAAATTATATATGATGTTATATGTCAATTATATAAGAAAATAAATTAAATTTTTGAGTACATTTTACAAGGTGCACCCAGTTCCAGGGGTTTCGATCAAAACGGGTCACACGAAAAAAAAATTTGTTATAATTGATTTTTTGTTTTTAATAAATGGGTACTTGTGTATTTTCCCGATGTGTTCCGTATATAGGCCTATGAGTATTTGGGCTTTTTCGCACCTTGATGGATATTGATATTCGGGCTGGATGGATCTAATCTTTCTTGGACTGGGCTATGAGTGAAAAGTATGTAAAATTATTGGTTTTAAAAAGAGCTGATGTTTCCAAATTTTTGGTACAAATGCAACTTGCAAGTATTTGAACAGTTAAGATGTTATAATGGCCATCAACTTATTGCTCTAATAATTTAATTTGTAGTTGTAAATAATTTGTAACTCCAATTTAATGTTCAACTTTATTATTGGACCTAGCATCAAATCTTTGTTCACATATCCAACACGCAATCCATGTTTGTGTTGGTATGGTGTTGCATGGGCGAGTGATCTTTAAAAGCCAAGGTATCAATTCCAGACAAAAGCTTTATTGCTATCTCTTCTTCATCACACAAAGTAAACTCCAACATTTATTACCTCATGGATATGCACATTCATTTTCATCCACCGTGATATAATTGGTGAATTACCAAACACGTGCCTGGAAATTTTACAATTAATCTGACCCATTGTCTGCGTATGCAAGTGGGACTGAATCCCATGGAAATATTTATTACAATGTGTGTGATTTATTTTTGTACTCACATTGGTCACTGCTCATCAAAAGAAGAGTAGAGCTACAAAACCTAACATGCTTCATTTGGATTCGTTAAAAAAAAAATTGGAGCTGAAACGAGTTTTTTCAGCCTAAAGGAGTTTAGTAAATATTTAATCATAAACTAAATTTTTGTTCATTTTATTATTCAAAATAAAATAGTATATTTCTAAATTGCATAATGTGTCTAGTATAATTTATTCAAACAAGTTCATTTAAAAAATCATATACTCCCTCCGTCCCAAAAAGATAGTCCAGTATTCCATTTTCGTTCGTCCCACAAATATAGTCCAGTTACTATATTTAACATATCATTAATTTTTCATTTCCATACATACTCTTAATTAATATTCTTGAAATACTAGTTTTCTACATGGTAAATTGAGAATTGATGATTACAATGTAAAATTTTACAATTCCAATAACAAATATACTAATTCCAACACTGATTTCTATAATAATTAATTGACATTAATAAATTCAATAAGGGTATAATTGGAAAACACCAACTAAATTAATGAATCAACTATATAAACTATCCATTTCTTAATCTGTGTGAAACCAACCGCAGGACTATCATTTTGGGACGGAGGGAGTATTATCATAAGATAAAAACCAACTATTAGTTTATGCGAACTTATTAACGAGCCTATTCACCACGAGCTACAGTGCTGGTAATGGCCCCCAAAAATTCATGACCAGCCCTTACGAGCCAACGTGCTGAATAGCGTTAAATCTGAGTTTAATTTATTTATTTTAACAAGTCTTATTAAACAAGTTCAAATGAACTTTTATCGAGTGAAAATTTGAATTGCTCTCGAAACAATTTGGTTCATTTGTGGTCCTAGATTATGAGAAAAAATAAAAATAAGAGAAGAAGAAGAAGCTATTTTTGGTCCAATAGTACTAATTCCTAGGCATAATATATGATATGAGCATGAGTTTCCCACTACTGTTGCATGTCTACACCATTTTGCTCATAAATCATGCACTTTATTATAAAACTTGCCCTTTCCTTTTTGTAATCTCTTAACCGTTGCATGCACTCAAAAGGTGCAAAATATTGCTCGTAAATTTTAAAAATAAAAAAGGCAGCATTCCTGAGCACATTTAGCTGCTTTTGATTTATGAAAAGGCTATGACTTATGATCGGTTCTGAACCAATTACGTTATATTTGTGGTCCCTTCTATGTTCTTGATATTTAACTATTCGTATATATAATAATGTTTACTATAGGGTAAGTGTGACAGTTGTAAAAAATTGACCGACTATGTCTAGTATATTAACTAGCTGGCTAGTGGTACTGTGTTCCAAATTCAACTCGAATAAGGAACTGGCATCATTGTTTGTGTCGCTTTTATTTATTTATTTTTATTTTTTGCCCTTTTTTTCCTACTCTTCTTCTTCACCTTTTTTTTTTCTTTGGCAAAGCGAAAAAGTTGTGGAGGGTTATTAATTATGTATGGTTTTAGTTTTAGAATCGATCTTAGCATTTTCATTATGAAAATGTGAAATATCTTAATTTGTTCATTTGTTTTTTCTGAAATATATTTTAGTTTCCGGTATAACTTTATAAGATTAGAATCAAGAAAAGAATTTATAATTAATTTTGATGATTAAATATTTAATTTATTTTTTAAATGGAATAATATTTTTTACGTATTGAATGGATAATTGTAGTATATTTATATTTTTAAATTAATTTTTGATGATTAAAAATAAATAGTGTAAATAGTCATTTGAAATGAAAGTGTATAAAGTCTAACATTAAACATGTTATGTAAATTAATACAATTTATAAGTAATGTGAATTTATAATTAGAATCATATGCTTAAACATTTGTTGCGCTAACAACGGCAGACTTGGCCTAGTCCTTAGTGTTGAACTTGGCTTTTAATCTTGATAATTAACTTAATACTTAAAACTCGTGCATTTGTTGGATTGTAAAAAACTAATTTTGAATCAATTCAATTTTATTTATTTATTTTCAAAAAGAAAATTGGCTAGACCATTGAAATGTTCAGACCTATTTGCTTGGTCAAAAGATGATGGGGTCGACTTCAACCCAACAATAGGTTGTACTTTACAACTTCATCAACTTTGAAAATTCTCAAAATGTGATAACGAAGGTAGGGATTGTAGTGGAGAGTTAAAGACACTAATTTAAGCAGTTCCATTATTTCAAATTAAGTCTGCATACCTTATATGTGAAATCTATAAATAGACGTATAAATCATACACAGAACACACACAGAATCAACTTATGTTGGAAAACCACAGCTGATGCTAAACCAAGCATAAAGCTGCTAGCAAGAGAAAAAGATGGAGACATCTGTGTGTTCATATCAGGAAATATTTAGACTGCATTAATTGATTACATAACAAATTAGTGGTGAATATTTATATCCACCAATAGAACAACCTATGATATACTACGTGTAGGCATAGTATTCGTGTACATATAAAACAAGGAAATACAGTTGTGATGGGAGAAGGGTGAGGGACCACTGCTCCAACGACATTTTTGATTTTGTCTTCTTTTGCGTATGCATGTGCATACATGGAACCCATGCACATATACATTATGATACGCCCCCTCAATTCGTACTCAGTTTTGGTCCCACCGTCAATTTATTCTTAAAGCGAGTAAAGAATTGTCCATTGAGTGGTTTGGTCAATATGTCAGCCTTTTGATGCATGGCAGGTATATGATGCATAGAAATAACCTTGGTTGCAACCTTCTCTCGAATGAAATGTATATCTATCTCCACGTGTTTAATTCTTGGATGATGTACTGGATTGAGTGATAGTAACACATAACCTAAATTGTCAACCCAGCCCGTGGTAGGAGTTTTCTGAGGACACCTCAATTCAACCAATAAAGACCTTAACCAAATGATGTCACATGTTGCACAGCTAATGCTCTACTCTCCGCCTCAGTACTTGAACGGGCTATTGTACTTTGTTTCTTGCTGCTCCAAGAAATCAGGTTATTGCCTAGAAAAATGCAAAAATCAGTGGTGGATTTACTATCATCAATATCTGACCTCTAATCAGCATCAACAAAGCCCGTGAGTTTCAGATTAGAGCTTTTGATAAAATTCAACCCATGATTGATTGTGCCATTCAAATATCTGAGTATTCTCTTTACTGCCTTCCAATGTGTGTGCAAGGGGGATTGCATGAACTGGCTGCATTTGTTGACACTATAAGATATCTCTGGCCGAGTTATTGTAACATGTTGGAGGGCACCAATCACTTGTTTGTACAGAGTAGCATTTTCCAATGGTTGTCCTTGATATTTAGACAGCACAGGTGTTGCAACCATATGACTACTGACTCCATTATACTCATCCATGTTAACTCTTTGAAGGATATTCTTGATGATTTACTTTGTCCAATAAATATTCCATCCTGTGTAAGTGATAATTCCAAGCCAAGAAACGGATGAGGGGAACCAATATCCTTTAAGGAAAAATGAGTCTTGAGATCAGTGATAATTTTCTCAATCATGGCACTACTGCTACTGGTTAGCAAGATATCATCCACATATACAAGAAGAAATGCAATTCATGTGGAGTTATGGAAATGAAACAGTGAAGAGTCATGTTTAGGAGATTGAAAGCCAAGTGAGTGGAGAACATTATTAAGCTTAGTGAACCAGGACCTAGAAGCTTGCTTGAGACCATACAAGGGCTTATTCAATTTGTAGACAAGATTTTGACCTTGTTCAAATCCAGGAGGTTGATCCATATATAACTTTGTATCTAAGTCCCCATTGAGAAAGGCATTGTCAATGTCAATCTGTCTAAGTGCCCAACCTATGGATATAGAAAGGGATAACACTGTTCTTTTTATTACAGGTCTTACTACAGGGCTAAAACTTTTATTATAATCCAATCCAAGAACCTGACTGTATTTTTTTACCACAAGTCAGGCTTTGTGCCTTGAAATGGAGCCATCAGCATTCCTTTTGAGTTTAAAAATCCACCTGCACCCAATGGAAAACTTTCCAGGGGGTAATGAAGTCAAATGACAAGTGTTATTTGAAAGGAGAGCTTGATACTCTTTATCCATAGTCAGTTTCCATGCTGGGATAATTGCAACCTCAATATGAGAAGGTGGTTCTGTATCCATTGAGAGGGAACAAAGGTAAAATTTAGGCTTGAAAATCCCATCTTTTGACCTGGTGATCATTAGATGAAGCTTGAGAGGAGAACCTGGAGAAGCCTGCAAATAGATATAAGTAACAGGAGAAACATTATGACTAGGTGTCCCTTAATTCTCTATTGGAAAATCTATATAAAATTGACCAATCTGAATTAAAGGGTTGGAATTACTAGAATGTGATAAGGTAGGAGAGGGAGAAAGAGTGGCGGAGCCTGATGTGTGTTGGTGATGGGTGTTTAAGGGAGGTGAATTGAGCGGAGAGGGAGGTGTATTTGAGGATGAAATAGTGATGAAGTTGTTGATATTTGGATGATCAGTAGGTATAAAATTATGAACAGCAGGATTAGTAAGGTTGTTGTGGACAAGTGAGATGTGATTTAGGTGAAAAGGGAATTGGTTTTCATCAAATACCAAATGTCTGGCAATGATGATCCTTTTGTTAGGGATTAGAAACTTGTAGCCTTTGTATTGATCATGATAACCAAGAAACACACAAGGTTGGCTCTTGAATTCCAATTTGTTCTTGTTGTAAGTCTTAAGATATGGGTAACAACAACATCCAAAAACTTTTAGTAAAGTGTAATTAGGCTTTTGCTTAGTTAAGGCTTCAAGAGGAGATATGTAATGGAGGGATTTAGTGGGCATTCTATTGATAAGATAAGTAGCAGTAGAGAATGCATGATCCCAAAACTGTTGAGGAACAAAAGAATGTGCTAGAAGGGATAATCCAGTTTCTACAATATTCATATGCTTCCTCTCAGCACTACCATTATATTCAGGAGTGTATGGATAGGACACGTTATGTTGTATCCCATTTTGTAAGAGGTAATTGGTTAAAGGTTTGTATTCAGTCACTCCATCACTTTGCAAAAATTTTATCCTCTTGTATAATCTGTTTTCAACAAGTGTTTTGAAATGAATGAAGACATTAGCAGTATCAGATTTGATTATAAGAAAATACAACCAAGTGAATTTGGTTTTATGATCAATAAAATTAAAATAGTACCTATGCCCATCCTCAGAAATCATAGGAGAGGGCCCCCAAAGGTCGGAATAAACAAGTTCCAAAGCATCATAATTATCACTTTGAGAATCAAGAAAAGGTAATTTATGACTTTTTCCCATTTGACAAGAAGAACATAAGGTGTTTATTTCAGTAAGAATAGAAGTATTACAACTAGTGATTGCTTTTTTTACATTGTCATAGGATGGATGTCCTAGTCTATTATGCCAAAGGTTGAGGCAGGATTTATTCTTGACAGTGGATAAGTAGGCTTTCTTTTGGCCAGATGAAGGTGCAGCATGATCTTGCACCAGATCAAAGTTGTAGAGGACATTTTTAAGCTTTCCTTGAATGAGAATCTGCCCTGAGGCATTGTCCTTCACAAAACAGACAAGAGGGTGAAACTCAAAAAATAATACATTGTCTCTAGCAAACTGTGAAACACTAATCAGATTTCTAGTTATGTGGGGAACATGTAAAAGGTTTTTAAGGATGAAAGAATGATTGCTTTTGAGGTCAGTTTTAAATATAGATGAGCCAATATGAGATATAGGCAAATCTGAATCGTTTCCAATTTCAATCTTTTCATCACCAAAGTAATCTGAGGTTGTGTTCAAGTTGTTGAAGCTGGAGGTGAGATGATTAGTTGCACCAGAATCAAGTAACCAAGAAACATCCTGTGAGCTTTCTGAACTAGCAAGAGAGCCAAAAGAGCTGAGGTTTGCTATGTTAGACATGCCTTGATAGTTTTGATAGTTTGAAACAACATTCTTGTTGTTGTCAGGGGATGAAAAGCTTTGATCAAACCTGTTGTAGTACCTATCAGCAGTGTCTCCATTGTATTGACAAATTTGGCATTTGATATTGCTATAATAGCTTGTTCTGCAACCTCTTCCTCTATAGTTTCCTCTGAAATTTCCTCTAGCACCTCTAAAACCTCCTCTAGTATTATTGACCCTTCTTCTATTTCCTTGATTCAAATAACCCCCTCTAAAATTTTCTCCTTTATTACCAAATGACTAAGAGGCAAAACATGCAGATACTTTGAAACCATCAACATTGAAATTGTTTGCTCTCTCAATTCTTCTTTCAAATGTCAGCAAAAGTGCTCGAGCCACTCTTAATGAACAAGGTGGGATTCTGGAGTTTATGGAAATAGACACATGGTCATATTCTGAAGCTAAACCATCAAGGATAGATAAAATTTGATCATCATCAGTAGAAATCTGTCCTGCAGCAGCCAAACCATCATAACTAGCTTTCACCTTGTTAAGATATTCTCTCATTGACAAACTTCCTTTTCTCAAATTATGAAGCTGAGATTTAAATTGCATAACCTTAGCCCTATATTGAGTTGTAAAGTCCAACTCTAAGGATTTCCATATCTCAAAAGAGGTATTCAGTATTCAGCCCAACAATATTCACCAACATAACTTCAGAAAGAGAACTCAATAACCATGAAATAACCAGCTGATCTTGTTTGATCCAGTTAAAATACTTAGATGATGGAGTGATAGAATTACCTCTTGGTGTTGGTGTGGTTTCTCCGGTTAGGAATCCATCTAGACCATATCCCCAAGCAGTGGCCAAGACTTGATATTTCCATAATAGATAATTCGATTCAGAAAGTTTTACTGTAACAAGTTGAGGTTGTGGCTGGATAATATTGCCTACAGTAGGCTGCATCTCTCCAGATCTAGAAGCCATCTGGGAAATATAAAGGTAGTAGATGCTGACAAACTTCAAACAAGAAAAGAAAGGGAAAGGTATAGAGACGGGTCGGATCAACCAGCTTTGATACCATGTTGGAAAACCACAACTGATGTTAAACCAAGCATAAAGCTGCTAGCAAGCGAAAAAGATGGAGACATCTATGTGTTCATATCAGGAAATATTTTGACTGCATTAATTGATTACAAAACAAAGGAGTGGTGGATATTTATATCCACCAATAGAACAACTTAGAATATACTACGTGTAGGCGTAGTATTCGTGTACATATAAAACAAGGAAATACAACTGTGATGGGAGAAGGGTGAGGGACCACTGCTCCAACGACATTTCTTATTTTGTCTTCTTTTGCGTATGCATGTGCATGCATGGAACCCATGCGCATATACATTCTGATAACTTCATTCTAATTTTTCCGCATTAACAGTTTGTTTAAGTTTTGTGTCCAGTATTCACACTTTTCAACTTCGTTAGATTTTTAAAATCTGATTTGCTATAGTTTTAAGGGGAATTTTTTTTTGCCCCAATGTATGCTATTTTTTACACTTTGCCCCCCGAAGTATTTTGTTCCACTTTGCCCCCTAATGTACAATAATTTTCGACGTTACCCCCAAAACTTTATTTCTGGCGAAATATTCCTTCTAGATTCCATCGACGGGCAGTTGGTGAGCAAAGTGCAAGAATCTTATAGTTTGCGGGGTAAAGTGCAAAAAGACTTAAAGTTTGGGGGGCAAATTAAAAAATATATAAATATCGAGTTTTTATCTTAATTTTTATATTTAAAAAAAATTAGAATTTTTATCTTATACACACACACAGTTGTCATACAATTCCAATAAAAAAAACAAATTCCCCAATAAATTTTCAATTAATATTTCTAATTTTCTAAATATAAATGTTGTCAATACATCTTTTATAATCTGAAACAAATGAATAATTATTATGTAAATTATTACACAAAATAATATAATAATATTTTATTATGTAATATGATTGAACAACATAGAATAAAGGTATATTTCGTATATGCATTATAATATTATGATACGAAAAATAAAATTATCATTCGATATTATTATTTTTACAAAAAGTGTGATTAAATACTATTTTAATCACGAGTTGTTATATAAGATTGTATCACCATATTACTTAGAGAAAAAGTGTAAAAACGACTTTACTATTTGCGTCCAAGTGCAATTATACTTATATTATAAGATAGTTTTTTAATTATATCTTTTAAACTATATTACTAATTACTATGGCATCATTTCACGATTATATATATATACACAATTTTTTAATAATATTTTTTTAACTATATTACTAATTACTATAATATCATTTCACGGTTATGTGTGTATGTGTGTGTGTGTGTATATATATATATGATATAAATTCTATTTTTTTAATAAAATAATAATTTTACATAAAAACTCAATATTAATATTATTTTAATCTTCATCCAAATTATAAGATTTTTGAATTTCGCCCCTCAAACTTTAAGATTTTTTATATTTCACCCTCTAAACTATAAGATTCTTGCACTTTGCCCCCCAACTGCTTGTCGATGGAATTTAGAAAGAATATTCCGTCAGAAATAAAATCTAGGGGGCAACGTCGAGACTTATTGTACATCGGGGGCAAAGTGGAACAAAAAATATTTTGGGGGACAAAGTGTAAAAAATAGCATGGGCGGCAAACAATTTATTCCCTAGTTTTAAAGATGTTAAGTCATTGTATATTTGGGTACATTCACTACAAAAAATCTCGGCTATGCTGACGGCCATATCCGTCAGGAAGCCGTAAATATATGGAATATTGACGGCCTCCTGGCGGA
The DNA here is from genome assembly GCA_014905375.1 of Phtheirospermum japonicum. Classification (NCBI taxonomy): domain Eukaryota; kingdom Viridiplantae; phylum Streptophyta; class Magnoliopsida; order Lamiales; family Orobanchaceae; genus Phtheirospermum; species Phtheirospermum japonicum. Next base: position 640,452 of record BMAC01000130.1, read on the forward strand.
TATTGGCCATCAGCATTCCCGTGGTCAGGATTATAGTATCCTGACGGATAAATGTTCTCGTCAGTATTCGTGACGGCTTTCTTTACGGCCCAAGCCGTTAGGAAATGGCCTTCAGTACCCAGAAATATCTGATGCCATCCTGATGGGTTTGGTCGTCAGTAGTCCTGGCGGGTATGTGGCCGTCAGAAAGTCCTGAAATATCGTTACGGCTTACCCGTTTGTAGGCCGTCAGTAAGAAAATGAAAATATTATAAATTTTTTTGATATATTAATTAATAATTAAATTAAAAAAAATAATAAATAAATAAAATTTTAGATAATCGAAAGAAAATTATCCAATTATTAAAAATCAAAACAATTTATCCAATATTTCAAAATCAAAACAAATTATCCAATATTGCAAAATCAAAATAAATTATTTAAATATTCAAAAGTACAAAGAAATTCTGAATTCTCCATCAATCTAATTATTATCACCATCGAAACTATCTACACCGGCCACGAACACCGTATTTAGAAACCCGACAATATTCCGTTTGTACATCCAACTACGATCAACAACCATCCTGAGATTTTTGAGTGTTATTCGTGATTCTAGAATCAATGGCCGGAAAAGAAGGTGGTAAAATTTTGGCAGCATTACAAGAATAATGAGTAATTCGAGCAAAACACACACACATACACATAAGATAACCATAATACAAGTCACATTCTCAAACTGTCAAAAAATGGGACAATTCGAGATTTAGTATCAAACTCTATATTTGATACTAAATCTCAAACGGGTTTAAGGAATATGGGAATAATTCGAAACTTAGTTTCAAAATTTTCTATTTGATATTAATTCTCAAACGAGTGATTTACGTATAATTGGTTCTCTACAACAATATGAATCACGTCACTTCGCCAAGGTTCTAAATAAGCAATTACCACCATCACATTTTTAAAAAATATTTTGAAATTTTAAATAAAACCACGTGACACTCTATCACGTTTTTTTTTTTAAAATTTGAAAACCCGCTATTGGAGGGACAACACCTCCCGGACGGCGCCGTAACCCACGTCAACATCCGACGGTATACAACCAATAACACCAATGACAATAATATATATAAACAAAATTAAACCCCGACCGATCACCACGGCCTTCCATGCATGTAAAGTATACAATTTTTTTTTAAAATACCCGCCGATCACCACGACCTCTCATACATGAACAATATATATACAATATAATGGGTGCATACATATATCACAATATAATTTGCCCCTAAAATTTATCTAAATTTTAAAGCAGACCCTAACAATCTAAGTTAATACAACGAAACCTTATCTTCCTAATTATTTACTAAATTAACCCATAACTATTTAATTATATACTTTGTGTACATATTTTCCAAAAAAATTACCAATTTAACCCTAATTTCAAAATTATTTACGATTAGACCCCTAATCTGAAATCAAAACTTTATTTCAAAATTAAACTCTATTTGAAACCTAATTATTTAACTAGAAAATAAAAACAGAATTTTAAATAAATTTTTATTTAATTTAAAATTATTTTAAAAACTATAAATTTATTTTCAAATTAAAATAAAAATAGAATGATAAATTAACTCCAATTTATATTAAAATTATTTAAATACAAAATTTAATTTACAAAAGATTTATTAAAAAAAAGATTTTATATTAAAAAAAACAGATTTTTATTTTATATTTGCTAATTTAACGTATATTATATCAAATCGATATATTGTAGGTTTATGTTATTTTTAATCCCTGTTCTAAAATCGCTCTAGGCGCCCGCCTAGCCGCCACCAATCCGCCTACGATTTTTAAAAATCGGCCAAATAAACCGTCGGGCGCTCCAGGCGCCCTCGGCGCCCAAGTCGGAGCCTAGGCGCCAGGCCAATTTTTTTTTTAAATATTTAGGGCCTGAAACGACATCGTTTTTGGGCCTATTTTTTGATTATTTTAATTTTGTAATATATGTTATGGTATTTTTATTTGACTAATGAACTTATGGATCTATATTGTTTTGAACTTTGAATCGAACAATAGTTTTAAACTTGTGAACTGTAACTTGTGATTATTACTTTTAGTATTGAATTGTCATAAAAGTTATTGTATAGCAGGTAGTATGTAAAATTATTAAATGGTTGGATGAAATATTATAAATTAGGGTATTTATTTTCAAATTCGAAGCCCCGCCGAAGTCCCGCCTAGGCGTCCTAGGCGCTAGGCGCCGGCCTGATGCCTAGCAGCCGCCTAACGATTTTTAGAACACTGTTTTTAATATATATATATATGTTCATCATAAATCTAAAAATCATTAATTAGCATATATATGTTCATCATATATATATAAATATACAGGCTCAATAATATAATCAATTATTGTAATTTTTTTATTTATTCAATTAACAAACATCACACACACACACACACACACACACACACACACACACACATATATATATATATATATATATATATATATATTAATAATTAATTCATAATAATTAAAATAATAATAACAATAAAACTGACTTTCTCCCAAGTGATGGCGACGGCGGTGGTGGTGGGCGACGGTGCTGGAGTAGGCGCTGGTGGTGGTGTTTGACGACGAGGAATGCTACTATTTCTCCCAGGCGACGGCGATGAGTCGGCGACGGAAGGCAGGGGTTGGGCCGGGAGGGTTGACGATGATATTTTTTTTATCTCGTTTTGACAGATGAGGCGGGGAAGGGGGAGAGGGGGGATTTTTTAGGTTATAATCTTGACGGGCAAGGCCGTCAGGATTAGCGGTACTTATACGCTGACGGGCAAAACTATCAGCGTATATATTATTATTATTTTTAATTAAAAATTATATCCCGACGGCCTCGCCCGTCAGGATAATTAAGTAGGATAAGTTCATGCTCTTTCCCTGAGGGGTTACTAACGGGGATATTTGATGACGCCCTATGCCGTCAGGATAATTAAACGAAATAAATTTCCGCTCTTTTCTTGAGGAATTATTAACGGGGATATTTGCTGACGGCCTAGGCTATCACTAAGACCGCCAACAACGTATTCTGCCAATAAATTCGCCAATAATGATGACGGGCCCGTCAACATACTCGTTAGTGTAGCTGTTTTTTTTTGTTTTTTTTTTTGGTAGTGATTTAGTCATTTCGTTAGCATTACACTATCTTGCCAAAAAAATCTTTTCTCATTTTTACTTATTTATTAATCATGTTTCTTTCTGTTCTCTACTTTTATTTTATTATTTTTATCAACTGTAAACATTGTAGTAAAATTTAATATTATTTCTCATTTCGTACTTTTGTAACGCTTATATATGATTTAATATATGTATTTGTTGCACCGGTGAACAACAAGAATGTGAGAACATGAAATAACTCTTGTATTACGTAAAAATCGGAGTCAAAGAATTACCACCCAACCCTGATGTGTACTACATTTATGTGTGTTGTTCCCCATAAGAAAGAAAAATGGTTTAGAGCAAATAAAGCTTAGTTGTTCCATTTAATTACTAGTAACTTAATCTTTAATGGGACAGCGTGACCCATGTATGACTTTATTGGGACAGCGTGACCCTCTCTATTTGGATAACTTGTTCCACAGCCTTATTTAATTATTAATAAAAACACAATTTCCGCATAAATTATGTTTATTATGTCTACGTGAAATTATTATACGTATAAGTTTGTATGTACTGACATTGAGTATCAAACAGTTTGAACAAATCTATATAACGATTTGAAAATGGCACGTGCAAACACATTTTGGAATAAAACATAGTGCTAAGCTAGATTGATCCGGCAAAGAAATCGTGCACACGAGTGCTTGGTCTAATGTATCACTTATGTTAATAATATATTAATTAATTTAATTCCAATAAATAATGGTGTACTTTGTAGCTTGTTTACGTGAATTACAAACTTAATTCTACTTAATTAAATAGAGACCTAGTAATGTTTGATGGTGTGGCTAAAAATAGCATGGTTGACATTCATGCAATAGCAAAAGTGTGCACGTCGTAAATTTAATAATATAAAAAATTAATTTTCTTATTTGACAGTAATTAATAAAAATGAATATTCTATACATAGTGTATATTTTGACCGGACAATGCGTACATATTTATTCGGCATTCATATAATATTGCATCTAATACGAAATTAATTGCCTAAAGAACTTATGACCCAATTTCAAGTGATGTTAGAATGTCTTTAAGAAAGTTTGATGAGAAAAGCATAATAATAATGTATGTTTTTGTTTTTTCAATTTAACCAAAAAAAAAAATCTACTCTTTCATCCTAAATATTCAAATAAATTGCTGGAACTTAAATATTCAAAAGAAAACATCTGCCTTGCATTATTGATCAATTAATTAACCCAAATTCCAAGTGAATTAGCGTGGGATCTACGTGACATCACGTGGGGCACGTGTCATGCGGAAGAGAGTAGGAAGCCTGAAGAAAAACGGACTATTCCAAGGGGTTAATGGGCCCTTGATGGATGGCCCAAAAGAGGGTCCAATTTAATTTGTCCTCAACTTTGAAGACATGGCCCGTACGGTCCGCCTGTTCTATGCGTAAGCCGCAACCGCTTTATATTCGTTCATGGTCAAGTATCTTTTCTCGCCTATGGGCCCCACCCATATATAGAAGTCGTATCATGTAGGTAGCCAAACAACTTTCTCAACAGTCAGCATTGCATGGCAAGTATTATACTATAATAAAAATAAGTTTATAGAAAATATCACTTGGCGTTAATTAAAGAAAAATAAAATAAAATAGAACACTATAACAGTAATGCCAAGATGTTGGGTGCACGTCGGAGAAAGCTAAGATTGGATATTTGTTAGGGAAATAAAAAGTAATTACGAAGAGATAAAAATATAGTGGGTGATTCAGAGAAATTAATTGAAATCTTGAAAATCGAGGGAGCACCATGTGAGTTGCAACTTCATCACCCAAATCCACATTTCCCCAGTTAGGGCTGCTGAAAATTAACAATTAAATTATATGAAATGAAATTATGTTACTATAAAGAAATTTTGAGATACGTAACGCTGAATGCAAGAATAATTCTTGCAAATCCAAGATTGATTTGAAGAATTGTATACACACGAGAAAGGAATATGGGTACCCACAACAATTATTTGAGATTTTTAGTTTCGTATATATAATATTAATTTATATACTAATTTGTACACTCAAATGCTGCAAAAAAATAATAACGGGTTACATTTGCTGATGGAAAATACAGACGAGTAAAAAGCTGTCAGCATATGATGATGGGTTTGCTGACGGATATAGACCGTTAGCAAATTGCTGAGGGCCTACACCATCAGATATATTGAAAAAAATATATATGATGACGGCCTATACCCGTCATATATAATTATATATATATATATATAAAATTATTTATTGCGATATATAATAAATAAAAAAATATATATTTATAATAAATATTTTTCAATTAAAAATATAAAATTTTGTAATTTCCTTCTACTTATATATAATAATATTATATATTTGTAATATCATTATTAATTAATATAATATATAAATAACAATACTAATTAATATAAGTTTATTCTAATGCTTTATTTATTATTATCTGAATACATTATTATTTTAACTTTATATATATAACATAACTTCCAATAAATATTATTTAATTATAATACATTTAAAAAAATATGATATATATATAATATATAAATATAATTTATCATAAATATAATCTACATTTATAAATATAAACTTAATTAAAAATATAATTTATATATCTAATATATATTAAAAATATACAAACTCTCATATGTAATTGCCTTGTCGAGACGGTGACATCGCTCCTCTATTTACAAGAGGTTGCGAATTCGTCTCATCCATGTCATATGTGCGATTTAAATTGATGCGGGTTGGATTAGGCTAGGCTAGGCTGGTTGATGGTTATGGGTCGGGTTGAGGGCGGGCCGGTTTTTGGCCTGCCCAAATAAAATATATATTATTATACTATTTTATAAATACTGACGGGTCCAACCCTTCAGCAAATTCTAACGGGTGCCGTATGGTGGAGTTCTTATCCGTTGAGCGACGGTCCTTCCACTCGACACCGTCGGATCACTAAGGCCGACTTTCGTCCCTGCTTGACTTTATTGATGGATCATACTCGTTTGTAAATCCGTCAGCAAATGATGACGGGTAAGATAATCCCGTCAATATACATTTACTAACCCTAAAAATATTGGCGGGTAGTACCCATCAATAAACACGATACTGATGTGTTTACTGACGATTCTGTCCGTTAGTATTCAACAATTTTTTATAGTGTTTCCCTTTCTTTCATTATTTGTGTATTTATACTATGTGTTATTTTTCATTTCTTCTTTTATCTCTGCTTGTTGCGTTCTGTGCTCACATGGATTTGTTGTTGACTAAAACGCATATAAACATTGATATTTATCAATTATCAAATTGAACCTCTCTTTGTTAAACAAAAATGCAAATTAATGCATAATTTTTTAAGAAATTAATATTACGTGTTATACTATATATTAAAGTCATGTAAGTGGTGTTAAAAGGTGTCGCCTATGGATGAGGCGCGGGAAAAATGTTTCGTCTAGTGCATAAGCGTGTAAAAAAAACAATTATGCCTGGGCGAGCATATGCGTGAAAATTGTATACTTTAAATGAGTAGCCTATTTTTAGCTAATAATTACAAAATGTACAATGAACTCAAAAAAAAATGATCAAATAATTAATATTTCACAAAAACTATTGTATAGAGTCTTATGAAAACGGTTTCATAAGACGACCATACTTATACAGTGAAACATCATATTTTTTTGTTGTGGAATTTGTACTTTTTCAAAATAATGTGAATAGTTATTTTAAAAAATATGATTTTATACATTAAAAAATATAACTTCTTATCTGAAGAAATTGATCATTTTACATGAGATGGTGAATAGTATAAATAATTAATATTTTACTAACTAAATATTTAGACAGATTTGTTAAATATATATTTTGTACTTTCTAATATAATAAAAAAATAATAATAATTGAAAACGCCTTTCATGCCTGAACTTTCAAAATTTGCATGTAATTAATAGATTTTAATAAATAAATCTGCATAAAAGAAAAAATTAATTAACTAGAAAATCAGCACCCTCTTATGGGCAATGATGGGATCGTGAGTTGTTAAAAAAAATCCCTAATTGCAGGTCAGTTCTAGACCATGGAAGGAAGATTGTAAAAATCTTTTGTCTAAACACACAAAAAGGAAAAATTAACATAGAAAAGAGCCACAGCAGTATATAGTGTACTTTTTTCTCTTATTTTTGTGGCTCAAAGTAGTCAATTCTGCTATCTTGGGGTTGATGCACATTGACTTGTAGTAGCATCACAGAGCATTGATGGGTTTTAAACAAACAAACAAACAAAAAAAAAACTCCACCAACTTGTACATATAAACAAATAAAATAGAAATCTCGTAATTGGTGAATCCAAACAAAACCTCAATGCATTTCGTTATGCAATACAAACCTGAACCTCTGGAGCATTTGTCGAATCTGATGTACTTTGGTTCCTTGTCCTAATCTTCGTGTTTTCTTGCACTTTGGGTGTCTTAGGGAAATCCAATAATCTACAGCTCTTATTTTGTCTTGGCTAATCCCACACATCTTACAAAATTATAATTAATTTCACTCTTTTCAGCCTACTTTGGAATTTCGAAACGCAAGTACCAGTAAATTTGAATAATTTTGTTGGAATAAACCAGAATTCTAATTTAATGACAAACTAAAAATCGTACATAAAAATAATTTATAGTTAGATCGTGAAAATCGCAATAATTTAAACGATAAAATTAATTATTCCACTAATTTTTAGTTACACCCTCAACTTTTCTAAATATTTTATTTTCATCCGACTTTATGTAATACTTGGAACAATTGAGGGTTATAATTATAATGTATCATTAAATAGGTGTTATTTGCAATGTTTAAAAAAATTCACCAATTCAATTGTAAAAAGGTATGATGAATCGTTATCAATTTGTGTTAAGTGTGTATCTGGAAAATACAATAAATTAGCTTTAAATTATCTATGAGTCGTTATCAATTTGGTTAGACGATGATATGGAACGTGTGGCTGATGAGTATTCGGTTGTTGAATATCGAGTTAAGGATGTTCGTCGGTAAAAATCGAAGCGGACGTAACTTTTGAAATTGGGTTCACAATGGTTATTAAAATATATTTTTGGAAGCAGAACGACAAAACGCATTGAACTCGTTGCGCTTTGCGCAATGATCTACGTGGGCCCAAGTCCAAATTCAAATAATTTCAGTTAATTTTGGGCCTTTTCTATTTTCTAGTATTTTCTACTTTTTTTAGTTTTCTCATTTTCTATACCTTTAAACAGGTCTCTTATCTTTATATTTAAGATTCAAACTTTGATAACTTTGATTACGTTTGCAGTACGTTTGAAGTAGGTCTTTGTAACCTTTAAATAGGTCTTTTATCTTAATATTTTCCTTTTTGTTTGAGGTACGTTTGTCTTCTATGAGCTATCGTCCCGTGTTAGATGAGATTATTTGCAAAGTTTGAGTTTATATGAGATGATACTATTTCAAGCATTTCACATAAACTCATCAGGGTTTTTGATTTTATTCATCTTTTAACCCTTTTAAATAATTTGAAAAACTACATTGTTATAACATTAGGTATTTCAAAATTTACTTTTATCTTATCACATTATTATTTAGGAAAAATTCTCATATACTACTAAAACATAAAAACCAATTCTCATATATTTCAATTATTCTTTTTATTCCCATATAAACCAAAAAATTCTCGTTTAATCAAAAAAAATACGTTTAAACTATCCAAACTACCCCTACGCATTTTAAAAGTTACACACACACACACACACACACACACACACACACACATACATATATATATATATATATATCACCCCTATATATTAATGCAAAATCCTCCTAACTTATGTGTGTTCTTCGTATGCTTCGTTTGACAAATAAAAATTTTTGATGCTCCGTATGCTTATGTGTCATTCGAGCCTAATATTTACTAAATTAGTATTTTCTTTTTATTGTATCTTACCTAATTTAATTCTTTTATTATATTTTTCCTTATTCAATACTTTCCTCTGATTCTCCTAATATAAAAATATAAATAAGTCATATATAATCAGTAGATAAGATCTAAATTATTCATTTTAATTAAAAAGACAAACTGCATAATAAATAATTTTAATTAAAAAATAAACTTAATTTGAAAATAATTAAATAAGTTTTATTGATAATAGAATTCAAAATAATTTTATTTTAGCAGTTTCAAATATTCTATATGAGTAAAATATGGACAAAAATGCGTAATTATAATATTTTTCAAAGCGTTTTGTGGTGGGTTGTGTATTTAGGTGGTTTCGCACATTCATTGTGCAATTTCATAATTTTTATTTTTTTTTAATGAATTCGCGTACTGAGTATGCGAATTCCAATTTTTATAAAAAAAAAAGATTTATTCAATTTCGCATACTAAGTATGCGAATTGTAATTTAACAAAAAATATATTTTGAAATCGCATACTGAGTATGCGAAAATCAATTTTTATTAAAAGAAATTTTTATTCTATTTCGCATACTCAGTATGCGAAATATAATTTTTAAAAAATATATTTATTTATTTTGAAATCGCATACTGAGTATGCAAAAATCAATTTTTATAAAACAATTAATAAAATTAGATTTCGCATATGTAATGTGTGTGTGTAAGAAAAATTTATTTAGTTAAGAATTAATATTGTAAGGCATATATAATCGGCGAATTGACTGTTTTATTCCAATCATATATAATAGGTGATTTGTGTTTTTTTTTTTCTTTCCGCTCATATCCTATATAATAGCAGTATATTGTTTTTACTCATGTATTTATGCCCTATTATATAGGAAATATAGAGAAAAAAAATGTCCCTATTATATAAGGATATGAGAGTAAAAGAAAATCGCCGATGAGAAGAAAATAGTCAAGTCACCTATTATATAGGATGTCTTACAATATTAATTCTTAACTAAATAAGTTTTTCTCACACACACATATTACATCTGCGAAATCTAATTTTATTAAAAAAATATATAAAAATTGATTTTCGTATACTTAAAATGCGATTCAAAATATTTTCTTTAAAAAATTCCAATTCACATACTCAGTATGCGAAAATTTAATAAAAATTGGAATTCGCATAGTGAGTATGCGAATTCATTAAAAATAAATAAAAATTATGAAATCACACAATAAATGTGCGAAACCACCTAAATACACAACTCACACCCAACCCACCCAAAAACGCAATTTGTTTTGAAAAATATTATAATTATGCATTTTTGCCTAAAATATGAGTGATTTACAATAATCTAAGTATGTAACTAAATATTAGTAATGTATGCAATCTAAACATAAAAATATTAAATTATATACTAATAATTAATAAATATTGATTAGACACCAGTACAATGCGACACGGGTTGAGAGTTAACATCTTTTGAATATCTCAAAATATGTAACTAATAATTATTAACGAATTTATTCTAAATATTAATGTATAAAATAATTTAATAATAATAATTAATAAAATATATATTAAACACGGGTTTAGAATGTGACGCCTTTTTAATTTTTATAACGTAACTAAGATTATTAATAAATTTAATTCAAACATCAAATATAAAATTCTTTAATATTTATAATAATTAATAAATAATTTAGACATGTACAAGGCACGGGTTGAGAATACATTATTTTATCTTAGAACTAAAATTCAGTAATTATCACAAAATTTTTTATATCTAACTTTTGATAAGTCCCGTATAATACACGTGTATTAAACAAGTATATATTAATGCAAAATCCTCCTAATCTATGTGTCTGCTTCGTATGCTTCGCTTGGATAGTAATTAAAAATTTTTGGTGTTTTCGGTTGCTTATGTGTCATCCGAGCCTAATATATACCTAATTTAATAGTATTATTTTATTGTATTTTGCCTAATTTAATTTTTTTATTATATTTAGCATAACTTAATAGTTTTCTTTTCTTATATTTGTCTAATTCAATAATTTCTTTTATTCTCCTAATGTAAAAATATAAAAAAATTCATATATAATTAGTAGAAAGAAAAATTAAATTAATTATTTTAATTAAAAGACAAATTACATATGAAATAACTTTAATTACAAAAAAATTTATTTATGATAATAATCAAATACATCTTATTTATATTAGAAGTTGAAATAATTTGTTTTTGAAATTTTAAATAACATGTATAGGTAAATTATGATATATTTATAATAATTGGAGTATGTAACTAAATATTAGTAACGAATTCAATCTAAATAAAAAAATTAAATTATATAATAATAATTAATTGATATTTATATACAATGACATAATGCGAGTATGACACCTTTAAAAATTTTCAAAGTATGTAATTATAATTATTAACAAACATAAAAATATAAAGTGAATTAATAATAATTAATTATTATATATTGGAAATGGGTTGAGAATTCGACATCTTTTGAATTTTTATAAGTATGTAAATATAATTATTAACGAATTACATCTAAAATATTAAAATATAATATTAATTAATAATTATAATAATTAATAAATTGAGTAGGGCACGGGTTGGAAACACATCCTTTTAGTTTTTTTTTTTTATTTTAAATCTAAAACTTTATAATTTTCACAAATATTTTTTATATTTAGTTTTTTATAAATCCCGTGTAATACACGGGTGTTAAACTAGTATGTGTGTGTATATATATATATATATATATACTATATATATATATATATATATATATAATATTTCTCATTCCTTCCCGTCCATCCACATCCACGTTTTAAAAATCTTCCAAATTTGTGAGTCGGTCCACTGAACGGTGATGACGTTCAACAATCAGAACGCGAAGAACTATGATGAGAGTCAGTGGTAGTTCGAGCTAGTCCGGTGCGCGACTGAGCGATGCAAGTCCTGGGCGGGTGTGCCCGGTTCAGATATGAATGGAGACGGGCTACTAAGTTTTGTATTTTTGGATCCTAATTTGGTACACTCATCGGCAACAGCCTACGCTGTGGCAAGCAAAAGCAACGCGACGGATGGGTTTTAAATCCAGTATAATTGGGTTGTGGGTTTTTACGTTACTCATAGTTGGGATTTTGGTCGAATTGGGTTAGAGACCTAAGTACGGATCGATGGAGACGAGGGCTTCACTGGAATTCATGTTTTGGAACTCGTGGATTTTGGCATCTTAGTTTGATTGAGCGATTTTGAGATGAGGGCTTCATTGGAGTTCATGTTATGAGCGATTTGATGTAGCATCTTAGTTTTAGATATAAAACATAGTTAAAATATTGTTTCATTTTGGAGACTACAACATCTTAATTTCACATGGATGGTTCTGTTTTTTTTTTTTTGTTTGTTTGTTTTTGTTTTGGTTTGTTTTAATGAACTACACAAGGTTATAGTTTGTAATTAATCTAGTAAATAAGTGTAATTATCAAATAACATCTCACACCAAACCTATTAGTTAGTATGTAATTTCTTGAAAATTCTCGAAGTAGTATGTAATTTTTAAAAAAATTATGCGAAGTAATATTTAATATTCCAAAAATTATGCAAAATAGTGTGCAATATTACAAAATTATGCAAATTTGTGTGTAATATTTCAAAAAAAAAAAAAAGCGATATAATTTATAATTTTCCAATAATTATGCAAAATAGTATGTAATTTCTCAAAAAATTATGTGAAGCAGTGTGTAATTTTCCAAATATTATGCGAAATAATTTGTAACTACTCTAGAATTATGCAAAGTAGTATTTAATATCCCATGTTTTTATGAATTTTCCGATTTTGATGAACTTTAGATTTAGTATCAAATTTGACGAAATAGTATGAAACTAGACTGTTTTATGTGTAGTATGAAAATTTTAAAATGTAGTATGAAAATGTAAAAATATAGTATGAAATGTTGGTACTATAAAATTAATATGAAGAATTATAAATTTTAGTTGGATTATATTTGAAAGAAAAAAAATTGAAAAAAAAATAAAAATTAATTAAAGGATAAAGGAGTACTTATATATAGTGATTGGATTAAATAGGAAGTTGTCACTATAGTGTAAGGAATAAAATATTTAACTATTAAAGTATATGCGAATTGTTCCTATTATTTATTACTTGAATATTTGAACTTCTTTTAGCAATGTTCAGTTATTGTTTTTTATTTATAATTATTAAAAGTAATAATAATAATAAGAACATAATTAGATTTACACTGCTAACATTAATAAATAAAAAATAACACCAACCATTAGATTTATTATTATAGACACCGCGTGAACAAATATTTGACCATACGGTTGAAATTAGATTTTTGGTTGTATATATTTGAGAAATTTTCTTTTGTAGTTCATTATATTGTTTACTTTCCAAAAAATGACCTAATCGACCTTTTTTGTTGATGTGGCGTGAATCAATAATTTATTTTATCATTTTTTTTTTAATTTTTAAACATTACCTGGAAAAAAAACCTAAGAAAGAAATTCATTTTGGTCCATTCAAAAAAAGGTACGTGAAATTGACCATCGTCAAACCACATTAACTAAATTGGTCAATTCATTACAAACGGTCCAAAAAAGCTTGATCGTTTTTTTGACGTGACGTGTGCTATATTTTCTTATTATTTTTATTTAATTTTAAACATTAATTTGACGACAAAATCCTATTTACCCTTCATTCTTTTTCTATGAATAAAATTAATATATTTTATTAAATAAAAAATTTAAAATATCAGTGGAGTTAATACCTTCAGGAAGATAAGATATTTCGAAAAAAGACGATGGGGTCGGGTATTTCACGGAGCTTTTCTGGAAACAATCATAAATAAATACGAATACAGCAGAAAAAGAAAAAAGGGATAAAAAAAATCAAGTAGATAAAAATTATACAAAGTTATATACAAGCTGCAACCCTCCATATGGTATTTCTTAATTGAATTTCATTTGATTAGACGGAAGTTCCTTAAAAAGTTCCGCTTTTTTTAAAAGCCAAAGTATCTACTGCGTTAAACTCAAATTTGATCTCTTTCCATACTTCACAAGCGGCAGCTAGTTTTCAAAACTCCATGGACATGCAGAAGAGAAATGTTATCCCCACTCGGACCAAGACATAACTTTTACTTGTTCAAATATAAAAATATAAAGTAGATCTTACAAAATTATAAAATAAATATAAAAATATTTATAATTTTCTATTATTAATAAGATTTAATTAATTAAAATTAATAAAATTAGAAATAAATATAAAAATATAAAATGAATATAAAAAAATATTTAAAATATAGTTATATATTAAAATAAATCTAATTTTATTTTTTTTATAATGCATCTTATAGTTTTATATTTATATTTAATTGTATTAGCTAATTCTTTTTATTAATAATTATTTCCTAGTATAAATATCTATAATTATTTTATAATCTTACTATTTATTTTATGTTTTTATATTTATCTCAGATTTTTAATAATTATTTATTAATTAGATTAAATAAAAAATAAAAGAAAAATGGAAAAGAAAAAGGAGGACAAATTATATTTGTAATATTTATAATTATAGAAAAAATGATAATAAAAAATATAGCACCACGCCACGTTAGAAAAATGCCCCGATCAAGCTTTATAGGACCATTTTTTATGAATTGGTCAACTTAACAAATGTGGTTTGATTGACGATGACCAATTTCACGTATATTTTCTGGAATGTGGTCAATATAATGGACAAAAATGAATTTCTTTATCAGGTTTTTTGTTCAATTAATATTTAAAAATAAAGAAAAATGATAAGAAATTATTGAATCACGCCATGTCAGCGAAAAAGCTCGATCGAGATAATTTTGTACCTTTTTTGATAATTTTACCAATTTAGTATAGGTATTTTGATATTGAACAATATTATGATCCTTTTTTTGAAAATTGACAATATAATAAAATAAAAAAATAATTTTCCAGGTATATTTAGCATATTTAGGGACCAAGAGTGTTATGCAATTTTTTTTTCTTAACATCTGCTTTATGATACACGAATATTTTGAATTAATCTCGTAGGTGTGTCGACACTCCAAACACCTCTCGAAATATAATGTGATAATATCTTATAAGTACTTATTATGAGATTAGTGTATAAGATTATTACAGGGATGTAAAAATAACAATAAATGCTATTACACTTCCTAGGTGCGAAATGTTTTCTTGTCTGACTAAACAGGTTATTGTTTTAATAGCTAGTATATTTCAGTCACTGATTGAATCATTAATTAAGACTATTTACACTGAATTTAGTGTGTGTATAACTTTAGTTGTTCATTACAAAATTCTTCAAGAAACTGAAATGCCTCTAGTCATCCGTACGAAGAGGAGGGGGCAATGCATTCTAATATGATGCTCCATGATTTAGCAATTATGATCCTGACAAAATTTAACTTTAGCAAAATATTATTAATATGGACAGAACAAAAAGAATTGTATGAACACAAACTGACGAAATGTAGTACAAATTGATGAAAGTACAAATCGGCAAATGATAGATAGTTTTTCCTCAATTTAATTAAGATAAAATTTTATTAATGTTGGAGAAAATATTTGATTATAAGATGCATAACAACTCTAATCATTCCTTGACACCTAATAAGGTTTATTGAGTGCTTTAGCATAATGATAGACTAAAACAATACCTAACATAACGTGACAACCTTTATTCTACATTAAAAATTATTAAAATGGCCCGTTATTAATTATGTTAATTCTGTGGTATCACATATAAAGAAGACAACTCTTTCTATGCAGCGAGTAGGTGGAAATGAAGTCCATTGACCGTCTAATAAACCTCGTCACTACTGATTAAAAACCATACGTCGTTTAGTTCATCTAAGAACTAGTTAGACGTATAAAAGGACATAGTTTGACATCTTTCAAAAACAACCATATTTTCAAGTATTAATGTATATTGATTATGTTGCTTGCTTGCATTTAATAAAAGTTGAGCTTGCTCGGGCTCACTATCATTGAGTCGAGATGAACATATTATTTTTCAAAATTTGTGTGTAGTTTATCAGATTTTCAAGATTCTATTTAATTATGTTAACTTATTGATTTAATCGAAACGTAACTAATTAAATTATGCAAAAATCAAGTCTCTATACCTTGGTTGGATACATCACTACAAAAAATATGAAAATACAAACGACCAATTCTGTCGGCGTTACACGTACCGACGACACGATGGATATTATCTGTCGGTATTTTTTTCATTGTAAAAAAAGTTGATGGATTACAGACAAGCACATTTGCTGGGATACTCGACGACCTTTTATTCATTATCCGCCGGTATATGCTGACGATGGACCGACAGACAAATATTGATGTTTTGATGCCTGTTGGTGTTTGTGATTTTTTTAAAATATACCAACGGACAATTTGCCGTCGGTATTTTAAATTTTTACATTTTGCTTTTTTTTTTTATTTAAATGCCAGAAATTATAAAACGCAAAAAAAGAAAATTAAAATGTTTAATAAATATTCATGAAAAATATGTCGACTTCAAGCATAATTAATTAGTTTACAACAAATGCAATTTAACGTCTTAACAACACTACGAGTGAGGAGGAAGAGATGGAGGAGGTTTTTGATCTTGAGACTGATGAAACTGAGCTACAAGTTGGGACATGGCTGCGGCGAGACCATCGTGTACCTGTTGCCTCAGAAGGTCCGAGAGCTCCATCTGGGTTCGCGTATTCAACCCACAGAACTCCTACAGCTGCTCCTGATATTTCTGCTCATCCACCTCTCTTTAGGATTCGACCTGCTCGTGGAGTTTCGTGAAATGAGTATCGGCCTTAAAGGAAGAGTTATTGTCTAAGAAAATCTTCGATCCCACAAGCTTCCCAAAGCATCTAGTGCCAAAATGTCACCTTGTTCACCCCAGCACGTCTAGATAGACCTTATCCTTGTTAACGTCCATGTCCTTTGATACGACATGCCTCTCCTCCAAACGTCTCTTAAACTCCATCTGAAATATTTTGTTTGATATATATGTACTTATATGTTTTTCAAAACAAATACATAATTATTGTTCAAAACACACACACATACACTTACAACTATGTACTCTCATTTGCGGTCCGTAAAAGTGATGTCAGGTTTCTGATGCATAGTCAAAAAAATCTCGTGTGCAGTGGATTCTTTACCCGTTTTAACATGCTGTACTAATTAATGAGATATTTTACAATTATATTAATTACTCACAATTTTAATTTACAAATATAATTACTCCCTTCGTTTCTTAATAAGTGTCGTTTTAGAGTTTTTGTTCAAAATTAAGGAACATAATATTTGACTAATACAACCTCAATCAATTAATAATATTCTCATTTAATTATTCCCATTCTTTCCCTTTAGTATTATATTGCCATAAATTTATTTATATTTCTTAAAATAAGCGGGGATAAAACTGGAATAAAGTGGTAAAAAATTCTAAAACGACATTGAATTTGTAATAAAATCGAATCTCTAAAACGACACTTATTTTAAAATGGAGGGAGTATAAAATTACTTACAAGATGATTAGCATGACCAAGCGTAGATCGAGACCCGCCTTTGTGCTTTAATATCGAGTACTAAGGCCATCAAACTTGCACATCCTATTTCTTCTGTCCTTTTAGGACCTCTCCACTCCTCTATTCGTTTGAATGGTTTACCATTTATAACTCATAGAAGTAAAAAAGGTAGACCTCACGACGGCCTCATAATACAAAGCAGGTCTCAATTACAATGACCCTACAAAACAAAATAATTTAATACATTGCAAGAATAATATATATAATATATACAATAAATATATACATGCGTGTTGCAAATGAAAAGAGCATAGTTGGTTACCAAGAACTGTAGACACCACATCTCACAATGGGAATTAAGGATATGCCTATCTCTACCCATTTGGGTGTACACAAGCCTCGATTATCTCTTGAAGAATCGCAATAACTCTTGATAATCACTTCACAACCTACAAAAATCATGTTTAGTGAGAGCAATTAATATAAAGAAGTTATTAGGATCAAACATTATATTTAAGTTTACTTACCTCCCACTGGAGATAGGGGTGGCAAATCAGGTTGTCGTGCAGTGATCATGTCGTACTATCGCATTTTCTTATTTTTGTCTTATTTGATATTAAATGTAAAAGTAAGTGTAAATATAACTAAGTTCTCATACTTTTCGTGCCATATCTCGTGTCGTGTTGTGCCTTATCGTGTATTTACGTCTTTATAACCGTATTTTTTATTATGCCGTATTCTTATCGGGCTATCGTGTCATGTCAGCCATTGTCATCCCAAGCTAGAGACAGAGACCTCAATCATCTCTACATTTAGTGGCATACCCCTGGATGTACTAGCATTAGACGAGGTGGGCGGAACGGTCTTAGACAGAGTTCCTCCATCCTAATCCATCGCATTATTGTCGGTATCATGGAGGTGAGGCTGTGATAAATAGGATGACGTGAGAGAAGCATGACCTAAAGGTGGTCCGATAGGAGCACCACGCCCTCATCTAAAAAATAATAGAATTGGGCATATCACATAATTTGAGTCAATTCAAAATAATGCATCAATTGGAAGGACATTTTATACTTTTAAATCACAAGTCATTTTAAAATAACACCAAGTTCAAATTATAGGTATACTTCTAACCTGATCCATCACTTTCACTATTTAGGTTATCAAAAAACTCATCTTCGTCAATTTTTTTCATTGGTTAGAAACTCATCTTACATCTCATCCTCCACCTCATCGACAATTTAGTATGGTTCATTATCAACTGGGTCAAATAATTAGAAATCAACATCATCCAATTGTATCGAATTCCTCATCTCTATAACATCCCCTTGAAAGGATTGATTAGGCAGCATAGGCTCAATAAAATCTATTATTTACCTGGCTTTAATTTTACACGTTACCAACCAATCTAATTTGTATTTTCAAACTCGAATACGGGCAGTAAACTTGAACAACTTGAAGAAATCAATTTATAACTAAATGATACTTGATCCCGTTGACATTGTGATGACTACGATTCCTACATTTCATATGACTTTGAGGATACTTCAATTTTTCACCATCCTTCATTAAAAGACGTGTGAGTGCAAATTGAATGAAATTCTCAACTCCTCTATGAATGATTGAGTAAATAGTTGTCTATCCTCTGTTTGTACATCCAACTACGATCAAAACTCATTCTATGATTTTCTAAAATGAGTGGTATGAGGTTGCTTATATATAACGATTGAATTTTTGGTAAGGGACATATATAATTCATAAATGTGATCTTCAGCAATGAAGTTATCATAATATGTATTGTGAGACCCCGCTCCGAGGACCTAAAGTATATAAGGTAACAAGATGATAATTAATTATTAAAGATAAAATCTTCATTTATTATTATTTTAGGACTATCATTATTAAAATATCACTACATATTAACTTGTATGCGCTTAAATAAAATTTGAGTAAACTTGTTAAGGCCCAATAGTTATATTTAATGATGAAAGATTGATAAATGTCTTAAGCCGAGCAGCACCTCTCGTAAGTTTTGGAATATTGAGGTTTTATATCCATTTATAATAATAATAATAAATAATCCATTTATAAGTTTTGGAATATTGAGGTTTTATATCCATTTATAATAATAATAAAAGATCAAATGAACCTATGATCTTATTTGCCTATATATAGAAGGGCACCTTCATTCTAATCCTTTGCTAGCTATCCACAAGGTGAAAGCCTTTCATTTTCTCTCTCTTCATTCCATCTATGGCTTTCTTAGTAAAGCCTATTTTTATAAGAAAAAAAAATGATAATAATAATAATAATAATAATAATAATAATAATAATAATAATAATAATAAACCAGAATTTGGGGTTTTCTTGATCTTCTCATAAAGTTTTTGGTCACGTTTTAGCTTCGTCGCTGACTATGGAAAGGGGGATGAAATTTCTCAAATTTCCGTCTCCTTTTTCGCCTGGCCATTATTCGCTGTCAAAAGGGAAGATAATTTCAATCCTTTCGATTCAATTAAAAAAAATAAAAATAAAATAGCAAATTTTTTTATCCAAATCCTTGTTTGTTTTAATTATATTAATATACTTCGAGAATTTTGTAGAAAATTAAGCCGAGAAGATTCACGGAACAAAGTTTTAAACAGTGGGTTTTCTTAATATTTTCAAAACTAGAAATTTCTTTGATAAACAACATATGCATCTTCTTTTGATATGAATTATCTATGTTTTCTTAGAATTTAATTTACTTTTATTTCATCTGCTGGTTTTTCGTGAGTGGTTATGTGTTGATAATGTTTTGTTTAATTTTTTTTTTTAATTAAAAGGGAAGAAGTTAGCCATGGTTTCATCTACCTGTTGTTATTGTTATTAGTACAATGTTATTTCATGGACTTAAGAAAAAATAACAAAGGTGGGTCTTGAAAATCTCATATAATAATAGTAACAATATTAATAGTATGAATACTAATAGAGTATGTAAAAGAAGCCTTGAAGCCTTAAGGTTAGGAAGGATATGTTAGTATTGATGGTGATTTTACTTCATTACTTATCTTATATCCGTGTTGTGCAGGTATTGACAGAATGATTCTTAGATTTCATAGGAGATAGTCCAACCTAGATGATTAATATACTGATGAGTTGTTTGCCTCTTTCGTGCAAGGAATTTGTTGATTAAAATAAATTATTAAAATTAGTTATCAACTAAAATACCTCACTATTATAATTAAGTACACACACACACGTGTGTGTGTGTACTTAATTATAATAGTGAGGTATTTTAGTGTATATATATATATATATATATATATATAT
>BMAC01000130.1:661502-682562 GCA_014905375.1 Phtheirospermum japonicum
TGTGTGTGTGTGTGTATGTATTTATTTTAATTTTATTTAGATTTGAATTTTTAATTCTTCATCTGTATGTGTGTGTCTTGCCAAAAGAATATAATTAAATATTTGTACTTGTTTGTTTGTTTATGTTGGTGTGGGATAGTTAGACTTGTGATTGAATGAGTCACCCGTGGTCTTGTCTAAACCCAGCCCTGAAAGGACGGAGCGTCCAACAGGCGATTGAGTCGTAGAAATGGTATACTCATGAGTATGATGATCTTTGGGCAAAAGCCCATAGCTAAAGAAACGTCAAGCCAATTGGGAGGATTAAGGCGACGTGGGCTTCGGCCATAACTTCGGCTAACTTGTTAAAAAGGTAATAAGGAGAACGCGTAAAAGCTTGGTGGTGAACTACGAAGGTTGCGTTTACTTATGATCTGATTTTGTGTTGTTGTTATTTACGTATTATACATTAATTATTTAATTTAATGTTTTATATTCTGTTTGCATCTTCATGTTTAAAAAAAATTAACACACCAGTTCAGGCCCATTGAGCTCCGTTAAATCATCCCACATTTTTCTTTCTTTCTTTTATTTACCAAAATAATTTTCAGATACCGAAGACATAGCGACTGGTCGAGAACTACATGTCAAGGATTAATATATATGGGTGACTTGTCATCCTGTTAGTTTATTAAAAAAAAAACATAATGAACAGACTACTTTTATGGTTCTTAGTTTTATTTTATGGCGTTATATTTAGATGATTGTCTGAACATGCTCTCATCGAGCTTCTTGTATTTAAATAAAGAAGTTGCTATATGTGTTTATCGTTTGTATCTTATTTTGGGTTGGAAACTTTTTGAACGTTAGCATACCTATATTCATAAGGGTATTTATGAGACATGCACGGTTAAGTTAATTATAATATAATATTTTAGTGTTTCATTTTTTAAAAAAGAAAAATCTCATCCCTAATATTTGCCTCTCGTGGATTAAGTTTATGATTTCTCCACTACTCATTGATCACAAAGTATTAACCAATATACCATGGATACATTTTGATAATTTGATGGGATATGATTAAATAGTTTGGGCACATTTTATTTCATAACGTGAATTAATATTATCATTAACACTTATGATGAAGTATAAAATTGAATCTGATAGGTGTGAGAGATAGAATAAAAAATATCATGATTGCTCTTCTAATTAATGTTGCCCAGTTTTGTTGTATTATTAAAAAAGAAGAGGGGTGGGGTATTGGAATTTGTAGAGACGAACAATATAATCGTGCAACATAAATTTAATAGGTCCAACTATCAACATTGTGAACGAATATATTTATACAATAAAAAAATAAACGGATAAAGCATGAAAGCCTTGCATTAGATTCAGATCGAAATCAACACAAAGGTATCCACGCGATTAATTATCCGAATGCAAGCTCCAATTTCAGTGTACTGCTATCTGGGGGAAAGTTAGAAAATAGCTCGGAAAACTCAAGAAAGGGGTAGGCATTCTTATGCGACCCGATAGATCTTTATATATGACATGATGATCCAATTAATCCTAGACGACTTAGTTGGACGAACTCAATATATACAAAACATCCACTTTTGAATTTAACGAAGTATAACCTCTATACAAAGTTTTGGTGAAACTCCTTTCATCACGAATCACTCGATTAAACATTTATCCAAGTGTCTATATCAATGGTTTAATTATTTTATTTCATCTTTATTAGTCAACAACTAGACCATACTCAACTGCTAGATTGAATAAGTCTCTTGCATTAGCCAATAAATTTAATCGATCTAATATAGAGATTATGAGTGATCTCCCTCGAAATTACAATCGATGAATAAATTATTTTTTGGCCCAACTACCACTTTTATTTACATTATTGTGTACCCAACACAAGCTATATGCACCCCAAAAGGAGTGCAAGCATTGGTCATGATAAAAGTACACCACTTAGTAAATAACATTCGTACTGACCTCAATAAAAAGGATTATCACACACTCTATATACCGATAAGTTTATAAATATACAACAAATAGTTTATCGGCGGGGTACCTCTAAAGTATACACGTTTCCATTTCAAATAATAATTATTCACAATTGTGAGTCTTAATTACATTATTTAGAAATATGATGTATGACACATGTCGACATTTATTATATTATCAATATCATAATTTTGTAAATCATTCCGTAGGAGCTATTTTTATATTAATATTCTATCATTGACATCACATCATATCAATGACAATATTAACTCACGAGAACATATATATATATATCAATAATTGCAATCAATCAAAATTATTATTCAATAAATACAATACATCATATATAATAATATATAATATAATTATGTTCGAATAAAATATCTTTTATTTCTAATTATTTCTAGGATATTTATTTTTTCATGGGAGTGTTAAAAGTCAATTTCCAATTGAAATTAGACGATGCGATAATACTATTAGTGATGGTATACGATCCAATTTTAATAGAATAGGTGATTATCCCATGATACAGGGTTTAAACCCCGCTGCACATTTTTAATAGTCCAGTTATGTCATGTATACATAGTGTTTCGACCAAAATCATTAATTTTATACTATCTCCGTTCCAAAATGATAGTCCTACGGTTATTCACACATATTAAGAAATGGGTAGTTTGTATAGTTAAGTCGTTAATTTAGTTAGTGTTTTCCAATTATACCCTTATTGAATTTATTAATGTCCATTAATGTTTATAGATTTCAGTGTTGGAATTAGTATTTGTTATTGGAATAGTAAGATTTTACATTGTAATCATTAAATTTCAATTTAACATGTAGAAAAGTAGTATTTCAAGAATATTAATTAAGGGTATGTGTGGAAATGGAAATTTAATGATACGTTAAATATAGTAACTGGATTATTTTTTTAGAACGAACTTAAAGTAAATATTGGACTATATTTGTGGGACGAAGGGAGTGCGTAATACTCCTTTCGATTCACTATATAAGAAGTTTAAGGATAAAACACATAAGGAATTGATAATAATATCTTATGTATCTCATTAATACATTTATTACTCTCTCTTTCCATTTAACATAGATTTTTTTCAATTTGTCTTTTATTTTTCTCTTCCATTTTCATGTAATAGCACATAGTTGCAATATATTACCCACTAATGCATTTTGAAGAAAAAAAAATTAGTGCAAAAATAGACGTAAAAATAACGAGGCTCAACATTGCAACAACAATAGTGTATTTATATTACCAAATTCATTTTTGCTCAACATTTTGCAAAAATAATAAAAAAAAAAAATTGGCGCCAATTTTTTTCCTATTTTTTCTTCATTTCTTTTCTCCATAAGGAATTATAATAAGAATATCAAAACTACTTCATACTTAAAATAAATTAGCGTTATTGGAGTAGATACCAACTTTTCATGTATTTTATTTTTCATGTAACTCAAAATAATTTGATCATTATACTCCTATTCATTTCGTAAAGACACAAAAACACCTTGAAATTTGTGGTGATGAAGCAATTAGCAACATATTAAAGTAGAAAATAGCGCGCCGTCGAAATCATTGAATGCTGAAATAATTCCAGAAATATAATGGAATACTAAAATAATGCTAGAGCCTTGAAGTGGGCATTATGTATAATATTATATATTATATATCTAAAATATCGCATGGTTCCCGCGCTACTGAGCAAGTCCCCATACTGATAAATTGATTATTTAATACGTAAATTCAG
Source organism: Phtheirospermum japonicum (assembly GCA_014905375.1). NCBI lineage: Eukaryota > Viridiplantae > Streptophyta > Magnoliopsida > Lamiales > Orobanchaceae > Phtheirospermum > Phtheirospermum japonicum. The sequence continues at coordinate 665,246 of BMAC01000130.1, forward strand.
AAATCCCAGCTGTATAAACGTTATAATTGAAGTGACCCAATACCCTTGGGCCGGCCCACTCCACCTCGTCCAAAGAAGTAAGTTACTACACTACCCTTGCTATTCATGTATTGTTTTGTTTGCCGTGCTCCTTATCTTGAAACATGACTTCTTGCATTTTTGCCCCCTACATGTGACACTATTGTAATCAACCCCCGCTCGAAAGGTCCTAATAATTCAGATAATTGTAATTTTAAGCAATCTTATATTATATTATATTACAATTGTATGTTAACATGATGACGTAATCAGAAGTTTAACCAAAAAAAATGACTAAAGTACACAAATAGTTGGTTCTTGGCAAATAATGTAAATTGCTAGATAATGACAGATAATCTCAGTTTAAATAATAAGTCAATCACCTATTAACAACTAAAAATAATATATTCATAACTAGAATATACTATAAAATGGGTGAGCAAAAAGTAAAACCTTAACAATAATAAAACTCCAAATAAATAAATATCATTCTAATATAATAAGATACTATAAAATCCTACAAGATAATAAAAAAATATATCTGTCATAATAATAAATTATAATAAAATTATATTAATCAAACTCTGATCATGTGTGACTTAATTAAATATTGGGGCAGTTGCCAAATACAGGAAATATATTTTTGACAAATACTTTAAATAGTTATCAATTTATTATTTAATCCAACTCTAAATATAGAATTACAAATATAACCCTATTAGAATACTACTATTACTATTAATAATAATAACAATAATAACCACTTATCGACCACCGACTGATACGATAAAAAAGATTGGTACTTCAAAAATATGGGGTACTGACCTTAAACTCGAAATCAGCGACCTAAATAACGTTGAACAATCACGTAGCGACTTGATCAAACCGTCAGAGAGCTCCTACAAAACAAAACCTAGCTAAGGCGGTGGACGGCTCCGACGTAGGCCCTCCAATGCCTAAGTTAGAATAGGGCTTGAGAAATAGACGAGAGCCTTCACGTGAGAAAGATCTCAAAATATGCTTCAAACGTAGGATTATCAAAATCAACTTAGAGAGAAAGAATGAGGCCCGAGTCCTCTTTATATAGACGATAGAAGTATTCCTCAAGATAGGGTTCCCCTCTCCTACCATAATACCATAAACGACTTAAAATTAGAATACCTCCTATATTCTAAGTTCCCATAAATAATTGAATTCTTATTGAATAACCATAATACCCATAAGCCGCTGTGCCTGTTCGTATTTATAGGCCTCTGGATCTGTTCATAAATTCAGTCCGCCGATACCCTATAAGATAGCTTGAATTAGCCTGAGAAGGCCCATAAATCACAAGGCCCAGACTACAACACCGAGTTACTACTCAGCGCCGAACTGACATAGTAGTGCCTGGATTATAATAGGTCGCAACGTTGCATAAGAGCTCACCACTCTCATACATCAGGTCGCTACTTTACAAAATAACTCGCTTAATCCCCTAAAAAGACCGCACCTTCTAGGAAATGATGTCGCTTTACCTAAAACTTAAATAAATACCTTATATGAATATTTGATATCGTATCACCAACGATGATATCGTCGACCGCCCATGGGAGAGTTTCGACGAATTTTGTTTTTTTAGCCCTTTTTTAACCCCAAAACTTTCATAACATAAAGCAAGAAACTTTTGGAGATTAAATAGTGTTTATTACATAATGCGAGAAATTTAACTAAGAATTAAGAAATTTTGAACATTAAGTAAGAATTCTTCTTAGTTTCCCAAATATAAAGTAAGAGATTTTCTTAACTTCCTGCACATAAAGTAAGAGACTTTCTTATATTTTCGAACATAAAGTAATAAATTTCATTATAGAGCAAGAAGTATTTGGAAGTTGAGTAAGAATTTTTGATATCATTAAACAAAGAGTTATCTATTGTTGTATTAAGTAAGAAATATATAATATAATTTGGTATCAAGTATGATTATTTTTGAAAAAAATAAATAAAAAAAATTTATTTAATAAGACAGAAATACATAACAATATGCACATCAAGTAAAATATTTTTTGTCATTAAATTTAAAATTCTCGAACATTAAATAAGAAAATTTAGGACACACACACACACACACACACACATATATATATATATATATATATATATATATATATAAAGAGATTTTTGGCCAAAAAAAAAGATTTGAAAAATAAAAATCTCATCCTTTTTTTATTATTTTATTATATTATTCTTATTATTATATTACTTATTTGATTTATTTTTATATTATTCTTACAATGAGGGTAATATTTTCATGTCAATTGATAAAAAATAAGAGATTATTTGATTTCGAATTGGATATAAGACTAATTTGCAAATAATCCTTATTTGAAGGGCTACTTGACAAATTTCTCTTAAATATTTTAGACTCATGTCTCTCAGTTTTCTAAATACTCCGGCCGTCCCAAATTGATAGCATATTTCTTATTTCACCAAAACTAAGAAAAGTTAGTAGATATAGTTAAAATAATAAATTTAACATACTTTTTCCAAATATATATATGCGTTAAGAGATAGAAAAAATTATGAATGTTAATATTCTTAAAACCCAATATGTGAAGAGAAAAAAACTCATTTTTTATTTCAAAAAAAGCTCTTTTTTCCAATGCAATTAGATTGATACCAATGTATATTAGTAAATATTGTCAAATAAAAAATTAATGAAAGATTGTATGTATCAATTATAGAAATTGTGTTATACATCGGGTCAAAAATAAAAGAAAATGTTTGCTATTAATTTGAATCCGAGCGAGTAATTATACATGATCTCAAGTTCCATCTAATTTTTTTGTAATATTCAGACAAACCAAACAATTTAATTGTCTAATATAGTCCGAAAAGGTTGAGTTGTATTAAACTTCATACTACTAATCTAAACTTGAAGATTTTAGTCACTCGATCACCATTTGATTTTCTCGAAAATAATACATTTTCTTGAACACTACTATTGATTTTCATTTCATGTAAATAATCCATTTCCATTTTAGTGAAGTACATTAATAGAAATCATACCGGTGGCAAGTTTAACTTTTCTTTGTCATTAAAGAATAAAATCTGGCTCATAAATTTTGACAGAAACATTATTACCCCAATAGAAACTATCATTGATGGAGGACACCAAATCTCGGTGCATACTTAATGGGTATCACTGTGGATATTGATTGTGAACACCAAAACCCATTTAATTCCTGTAATAATTGTGAACACCCAAAGATTGAAGTTTAAATGATATGTTCGACCTTTCACTCTTCTCCTCCTCCTTTTTTTCAGTATATAAGTTTCTTAAATGTGAAATATAAATGCTTAGAAACTGCTGTGTGTATATTGTAAGGTCCCAATTACTAGTAAGCTTTTCATGTTCTTTCATTTTCAGTAACTTACATATAAATGTATTTATATATATATATATGTTATTGAAATGGTTGTGTGCACAAATTATGGGAAAATTATACTATATTTGAGTTGAATGTCTTATCACATATGCTTGCCTTATGTGTATTTTATTTAAGTATCTTTTTCCCTTTAATACTTTAATGGGACAAAAGCTAAAATTAAAGCCATCAATTCAAACACGTTTTATTTTAATGTCTTTGCCATTTGAAGCCAAAACAGAAAGCAAAATAGGGAAATATAATAATTCTCTAAGTTAACGAAGAAACAATATGAGAAAAAAATGTGAATTACAATTAAAGACATTCTAAAAGAGTTACGAGTATTTCTTTTCTTTTTTTAAATTATAATGCGATGAAAAAGAATTGGAAAGAGTGAGACCTCATCAAACGACACACATATTGCCTGGATTGATTGGTGAAAGAGGTAAGTAGGTAATTGGATTTTTTGGAAGGCCAGACTTTGTCATAAGAAATTTGGAAAACAGCAACAAGGGCACAAAAAAACATTGTCATTATATAAATATCGTCAAATCCTAGGTTGCCTGCCACGTTTATTGCAGTTCAAAAAATGAAAAATTACCAACTCCAAAGTTGTTAATTTTAATTTTAGTTACGCTGCATTACCAAAAAAAAAAAAAGGCTGAGAGACGAGTGTAATTTTGCATAAAAGTAGTTGATTATTGAGAACAATAAAAAGTTTTGTGTTTAGATGAATAACAAATTAAACTCATAAAAGAAACTTGATATCGTATCCTAAATCCCTAACCTATTTCGGAAGAATGAAATGCAAATCTTCTAAGGGGTTAAAACATAAAAATGATAGTTATATGTATTTTTTAAGCAGAATAAGGAATTCATTACCTTCTTCAATGATTTCTACAATCTCCATCACTAGAAACAACACGATCCGATTTTTCACTTTCATAATAAGACTTGTATAAAGAATTCATTGAAAATTTGCTCATAAATCATGACTTCTGACCGCTCGGGATATTGGTTCGAGTGATAAAAATTTGTTAATTTACAATATTAAATCTAACCGCAAAGTATATGGTGTAAATGTAGTATGAAATGAGTAAGGTCACTTTTCACAAGGACAATATATCAACTCAAAGTTGACAAATATTATAATTTAGATAATGTAATTTTATCTAACGATCATAAAGGATGATATGTTATTTTATCGTATGAATGACGAGCGTACACTACCTAAAAATATATGATAATAAATTATTCAAAAACAAAATACAATTTATAAAATAGAAAATATCAAGTGATGGAGAATATTACAAGGTTTTTGGTTGCAATGAACTCTAAATGTTATTTTTTTTTTCCATGAATCAAGTATTATTTGTGATTAAGTTAATTACAAGTCAATCACAAATATAGTTTAATCATTAGCTCAAAGTGATTAAACTGTAGATTCTAAGTATAAAATAACTTTTCCGTTTGAAATCATATCTATAACCCCAAAAAGTCTTAAAGATTTATACGACTTTACTACTAGTCTCAAATATCTCGATTTATTAATTAAATATTTCGTAATTGAAAGCCTATTGATGAATTTCATCTTTCGAATTATAATTCATTATATTATTTGTTATAAAAGACTGTCAATAAATCACAATTATATAAGCATACACGTTTATCACACACTTATGTAACAATGAAATCAAAACACGAAAATATTGAATGTGATCATACTCAATTGAAAGAAAGATGAAATACTATTTATTCATTATTTTTTCAAACCCCATAATAATGAAAAATTAGCTAGACATGTTCATGAAATAAGTTTGACAATTCATCAAACACATAAAATACACAAGTAAAAACTAAAGAAAGATAAATCGTATGTAATTGTGTGGATCCTTCGATCTTCCTCCTCCACGTGTTTCTCCTCCGAATCCTTCTAAACACACTCTAATTTATAATTTTGAAACTAATATGAAGAAATGTGATATTCTATGATGATGACTGATAGATGATGCCAAGATGTATATGGATTGGTTTGAGACCTCCTCTTTATAGCCCATCATAAAATCTCAACCTTCAATTCATACTTTATAACGTTTACAATATTTTTTGGCCTGATCGCGACCCAAGTTGCAACCGCGAATGGGGTCACTAATGGTTGTAGTGAAAACAACATCCAGTAACAACACGAGTCGCAACTGGTTCGTGAAAATAAAGTTGAAAATCGACTCGAGTCGCAAACACGAAGGGGGTCGCGACTGGGTCTTTATTAAGCCCTACTGACTCGTTGAACTTGTGAGCTTGCTCCTAGTTTGGTTCAATGGACTATTTTATTGTCCAATTTTTTATATGTTCCACCTTATGCTCTTTTAAGCCTAATTAGCTTCAAATCCTATAAAAAATAACACAAAAAATACCAAACATGTAATACATCCAAATAATAAAAAATTAACTTAAATATGAAATTTAATGAGTTAATTTTAAATTTCGAACGAATTTAAATTACGTCATATAATAGAGGATTTTTTTTGGCCTTCACCCAAAAAATCACCTATCTAAGATCAAATAACACCTCATCGAAGATTGATCCCAACTATATATCCATACACAACCCCAACTATATATATATGTATGGAACTTCTACGGCACCATTTCTCAATCAATGAGAATCATTAGATTAATGAGAATATAAATTTAGGTTTTTAATATTACGAAATCAACGTTTGTAAATATAGGGAGGGTGAGGTCATGGTGCCATGAAGACACCGTAGTCATTTTCACACACACACACACACACACACACACACACACACACACCACACACACACACATATATATATATATATATATATATATATATATATATATATATATATATATATATATATATATATATATAGGGTTGGGTTCAAATGAGAACCCGGTCATTATATGTGAACCTAAGACTCATCTTGACCATTAGATTGGATAATCTTGATGGTTGAGGTCATGACATGTCAGCATGTTAATAATGTAAAAAAATGCATTAATTAATTAAAAATAATATTTTGGACATATATTCTTTAGAAAGCACAATAGATTAAGAAAAAAAACACTACGACTGTATAAAAAAGTATCGCAAATTTCGTCTATAAAATGCAAACTCAAAAATTTGAAATGAAACTCAAATTTTCAACAAACCATAACTTTTTCAAATTTTATTCGTTTTGAATAAATATATATCAAATTAATCATATTCTCAAGATCTACAATTTAAGATACATATTGCATGTTTTAAAAAGTAAAATATATATATATTTAAATTAAAAAAACTGGACTATTTTAGCATTACACTACTGTGTAAAAAAACACAATGAACCTGAACATATAATTGCACTATGCAATATTAGATCTAAGGTCAGGATTAGTCACTAGATTCACATATAATTACGAGGTTTTTATTTTAACCCAATCCTATATATATATATACACACACAACGTAAGGTTCGATTGAAGTAATTGGTATAAAAATAATGAATAATACTATATATATCGTGTTTTCTTTTTAATTTATAATCCTCCTCAATATCATGATGGTCTCAATCATTATGGTGCTAAAACCTCATCATGGTTACAAAACAATCCCCTCCACTAGTCTTCCTCAAATATACAAATAACTAAAACCAATTAAGATCTCATTATTAACCATGCGCAGTTAAAAAGTAAATGCAGTCAAAGATAGACTGATGTGCGTAGCATTCGGTCATTTTTTCCGAATAAACCAACGGAACTAACCCCTCTGTTTGTCACGTCACGTGACCTTCATTTACAAATTTCAAGAAATGAAATTGTTATATGCAATTTTAAAATTGAGCATAAACGTTTCTTTTCCCCTTTTTGTTATAGACAAAAATACTTCTAATTATAAAATGTATGCACCTCTAAAGTTAGTGTGCCTACTAAATCAAAATTCATATAAAAAATTAGAAAGGGGAAAAAACTTGTTAAAAAAATAAAATAAATAAAGATAAGGAAGTTATAACAACTATCGGAGAAACAACACCAGACATATATGACACCTAATTCAAAACTATAGGAGTACATTTTTACAATATTCTATTTGTTATAAATTAAGGAATCTCATTGGTTGAGATGGTTTGCATGTAGGATCCTATCATTTATGTCCCAATTTCTGACTCATTAGGGAGCAAAATTTCATAAATTAAGGAATCTCAAAATTTTATTTCATGGGAATCCATATCTATATATTTGGAAGTTTCTCGTAACCGTATGTTATTTCAAGTGTATTGAATTGTTAAGAAATGTTTTAGTAAAGGAGAATGACCGAAGAATGGCTTCGATGTGGGTATTTTAATTGGAAAATTGAATGTTATTAATAGAATACAATGATACATTACCACTTACTTTTAAAATATGATTTGATGTCAATAATAATAATAATAATAATAATAATAATAATAATAATAATACATTCGACACGATTTGACATCTTATCAAAACAAATATTGATATGTTTCAATTAACTCGTGCTTATCAAAGTGTTGATTTATGAGTGCGTGTAAGATATCATACTATCATTTCCCAATTAGAAGATGATGAAACTTCTAAAATCTATTCCGCTCGAATTTAATTACATTTAACTAAAAACAACCCTTGGAATAATTACATGAGTTTTATTTTCCTAAACTATTACCCAAAAACATTCCCGGCTTATTGAAAAATAAAAATCTTATATATTCTAAACATTATTCAATACATGTTCTCTAGTCTCTCTTTAAAAAAAAATAAATAAATAAAAAAATCCGGTGATATTCAAAATAAACCATGACATGGGCCCCTCTGAGACACGTGTCAACATCCCAGGTCCCCATTAGATGCGGCGGCTCGTTTAAAAATATCTCGCTAATCAACCGCCATTAAATCTTAATTAAACGTAATCAAGAAAAAGAGTTACTAGTAAATAGAATTATCGAAAATTAAAGTCGCTTTTACTTGCCCATTTTTGAATTTTGAGTTATCGCATGCTATAAAATAGTGGCTTCGGCTCACATTAATCGGGTCTCCACCGAAACTTACGAACACACACTACACTACACTTTCTCTCTCTCAAAAAAGAGACATTATATTAAATTATACTATTTATTTATTTATACCCCTCACTCACTCACTCTTCACTCTCACCTTCACCAAAGAGAGAGAAAAAAACTCCTTTTCTCATAAAACCCTTCACTTTCTTTCTCGATATAATCTTCAACCGGCAAAAGCAGAGGAATCCAAGTTTCCATCTGGGTTTTACCTCAATTAGCCCAACCCAAAAAGTCATACCCCTCACCCATTCTAATATAACACTTACTTTCACTTCTGTTTTTTTTTTTTTTATTCCCTTCTGCATACATACACCCACTTTCCCTTTTCTCTCTCCCCCTCTGTTTCTTCACACATTTCACACACTGCTGTGTGTTTTGTCGCTTATCTTCTTGAGTCTTCCTGGTGGTCTATCCGCAGAAAAAAGCTTTTTTCAAGCTTTCTTTTTCTTTTTTATTTTTAGCGTTACTTTCGCCAAACTTTCTCTGTAATCCGAGATTTTATTTACTTTTTACTGTGTCTCAACACTCGCCTCTCTTTAACTTTCTCTTTATTCTCAAAGAATCTCTTACCCCCCACAAATCCCTTTATTTCTTTCGCCCTTAAACCCTTTCGCTTTCAATGCGAATCTGAAAAAAAAACAAGGAAAAAAATCTCTCTGTTCTACTATGGTACTATTACAGCAGGAAGATAAAACGATGTTGTCTGGTACAAGCGTCAAATACAGCGAGCACATATGCCAAACCACCACAGCTGTCACCCGTCCGGAATACCCGTTTCTCGGCAGGCAAAATCATTTTCCGGCGGAGATGGCCACCAGGACGGTGCGGTTCTCCGTTACCGACGCTGACGCCACCGACTCCTCCGGCGACGAGGAGGACGGGCTCTCGGACAAGCGCCGGAGGGTCAAGAAGTTCATCAGCGAGGTCAGAATCCAGCCCTGCTGCGCTGATAACGGGGGTGGTGTCAGCGCCGTTGCTAGGAGCGGCTTACCGGCGGTTAGTGGGCTGAAGCGGAAGAGGAGCGGCGGCGGAAAGGCGGAGCGCAGGGAGTCGAAGCCGAAGCCGAAGGCGGGGAGTGGCAGGAAGTTCCGCGGTGTGCGGCAGCGGCCGTGGGGGAAGTGGGCGGCGGAGATTCGGGACCCCTGGAGACGTGTCCGGCTGTGGCTGGGGACCTACGAGACGGCGGAGGAGGCCGCGATGGTGTACGACCACGCGGCCATACAGCTGCGTGGGCCGGACGCGCTCACCAACTTTTCGACCCCGCGGGCAAGGGACAACCGGACAAGCTCAGGGTACAACTCGGGCGAGGAGTCGCACAACAATGCTAGCAAGTCGCCCAAGTCCGTCCTCCGGTGCATCTCGGCGGCTGATTCGCACGCCGAGCCTGAAGCCGAAGCCGAAGCTGGAGCCGAGACGTGCTCTATTTTCTCGCCCCCTGACGACGCCGTTTTGAGGAAGGGAAATGACGACGTCAACCGTTTCTCCGATTTCTCGATTTTTCCGCCGGGTGACGATTTGTTCGCCGATTTGTTTGATCAAACCGGGTTCTCGGGCGACTTATTTGGGTCGGATTTCTTCTGCCCCGATGATATGCTTATCGGGTCGAGTTACGATTTCGGATTCGGGCTGTCCACATGGCAAGCGGACGATTACTTTCAAGACATTGGTGATATATTCGGGTCGGATCCGCTCGTTGCCCTATGAGTGTTTTTAGAAAATAAATAAATAAATATTGTAATATGAAAATCAGCTGTAATTTTGCTGATTTTACGGCAGTTTTGAGATGCGTATCTATTTATTTATTTATTTTTGCTTTTCTTTTGGGCGTGTTAATGTGAGATTTAAGAGTGTGGTAGTTTCATTTCATTTTTATCATTTTTTTACTTTGCAATTTTATTAGTAAATGAAATGTTATTTTATTTTCTAGTAAAGCAAACAAAGTAGTGCCATTTTTGGTGAACACCTTTCCGGCAAGGGCGACGGCCGATAGTCCTGGGCGCATGTTATTTTTGTGCTTTGTGCTGTATGTGGTGTGGGTCTTTTGTCTGAAGGAGGCACGTGCGACAGTCACGTGACATGCAAAGTAATGAATTAGGTAAAAGAATGAAATGGGATGAACTCAACCATTAATAATACTTGCTTTATTTAACCCACACGTGCTTAATGCAGAGATTTGCCCAACCTCACTTTGTCACATTATTTGTCACTAATTATTGATTTTTAATTGCAATTTTAGTCAAGTTAATTTTGTAAGGTGACCGTTCTCATCTTTAAACATTTAATTGCCGGTGACAATCTTTGACGATGTTGTCCTCAGTTAAACTAACAAATCGTAGTCGTGTAATTTCAAGTGTTATTTTTAGCCTTGCAACTTTTGGATATTGCCTGATTGGATGAGATGAATTAAGAGTTGTTGACGGGTACTCCCTCAGTTTTTTAATAAGTGCTCGTTTTAGAGTTTTTTTTTTCAAAATTAAAGAACATAATATTTGACCAATATATATCCTCAATCAATTAATAATATTATCATTTAATTACTTTCATTCTCTCTTTAATTATTCTATTACCATAAACTTGTTTATATTTCTTAAAATCAGCGGGGATAAAACTGGAATAAAATTCTAAAACGACACTTAATTTGTATTAAAATTGAATCTCTAAAACGACAATTATTTTAAAACGGAGGGAGTAGTGGACATGTGATAGCTGATAGTTTATATCTAATTTTAAATTAATATTCAGTAAAATAAATGATTGAAAATTCATTTTTCTATATAAATGTGATTGATAAATATTAAACATTATACATAAAAATAAAAAAGCAAAAAAAATAAATTATAATGATAAATAAAGACTTTTTAAACTAATTTTAAAAGAACAAGAACATGATATTAAAATTATAGAAAAAAACTATAATAATAAAAAGAATTTTTATTATCTCTAATAACAATAATTTTGTTAAACATAAAATAATATTAGTTTATAAAACAAAGTATTTATTATAATATAAAACGATAAAAAATAATTTTTTTCCAATTAAGTTAGGAGCTTATTAGAGAAATCTACAATGTCTTTCCATACACAAGTTGGGTAATTGGCAAAAATGATTGGTGAACTTGACGAGAAAAGTAAATTTACAAGTGATACGGAGATGAATCTAAGATAGTCGTGCAATGATATTACTTGGAGTAGTGTTAAGACACGCATATGCGAGGAAGCTAGAAAGGTTGATAGAAGCGAGATTGATGAGCCAAAGTCCATTTCCTTATGCCATAAACCTCCCAAGAAGAAAGAAGACCCCAATGGTTCTATGATTTCGTGTAATATAGAAGAGCTTTATTCGAAGAGTTCTCTATGATTTGGGTTCGAGTGTTATGTCATGTTACTGGCCACTTTTCATAAGTTGGACCTTGTTATAATGAGGATGACTTATATGACGTTGAGATTGATAGATCAAGCCATGGTTCATCATAAAGGAGTTGTTGAAGATGTGGCCGTTAATCAGAAAATTTAGTTATCCAGTGAATTTCGCAGTAATCGATATGAAGGATGATGGCTATATACCGGTGATTCTTGGAAGACTATTCATATAAACCACACGATAATTGATAGACATGGAGAATAGAGTTCTTACACTTCGTTAGTTTTATAAGAATGTTCATTTGCATCTTTCTATGATTTATTTGATGATAGTGATGATACTTGTGAGAAAGTTTTTGATATAGGTGGGTAAGAGCAAGAAGAGATAAAGGTGTGCTCGACAAGCAATTGGATTCGAACATCCTTTAAAATTAATAGACATCTGACTAAAGACGTTAGATTTAGTGCGTATCGGGAGACAACGCAATGAAGTTTAACTGCTTTTATTTAATTTAGTTAGAATATCTTTATACCTCAACATGTTCCCAAGCAGGCACCCGATCAAGAGGTTAAGTGCGTTATGAGGTGATCTGGACAGAAGCTAACCTTTTTAAATAGGAGTTTATTAGACTGAATACGCTATCAAAAATTTATATCAGTTCTTACCAACAATTAAAATGAGATTATTGAAAGAGAATAAGCTATATCTAAAAAGTTCAACCAGTATGGTCATAGTAATTTTCAAATTCACTAAATGTATTTTAGCTAAGCATTTCAGCATCAAAGAGTATTTTTGAAATAAGTAAATTATTGAAACACTCACACATAATGTAAGTTAGTATTAGATATAGTCAAAATCTTACTGTACAAAGTGGCTAGTTCATACAAGATTAATCATGTAGTTAAATCCTAAGAGTATTTCCAGTGTATTGTGTTATTTGAACTTATGTGGTAAAACAAAATAAAATTGTTATTTTATAAAGAAAAAAATTCTAATGCATCAATGTTAGTGTTATTTATGTGATTAATTATTATTTTTTTTATTATTTTTAAGAAAAAATAAAAAGATAAAAAAATATCATGATTAGATAATAATGTAAAAATTAAATACATTATCAAAAACAATATTTAGGAACTAACATTATTATTGACAATGTCAAACATGTAATGTACCACATAATCATTTTCCTGCCGCGTGTTAACCTTAAAATTCCTTTTTAAGGCGCTATTTGGTTTAACTTTTTTGAGGAGCGTATGATTTATTGCCTTCCAATAAAGTTATTTAGATAGTTGGGTAAAAGTTCTCAATAATTTTTTGATAGCTTTTTGGGATATTAAGCTCTTGTAATGTAAATGCTACCTACTGTAACTTTTTTTTTTTTTTATAAACTCCTAACTTATTAAAAAAAATATATTTTTATTCTTTTATATTATAATAAATATCTTATTATAAATTAACATATTATTTCACATATTACGGAAACATTTTTCTTAGACATAAAAGATTTATTTTATCTATTACAATTGTTTCTTCTTTTTTATTTTTTAAATCATTTCTTATATTTTTCTCTTATTTATAAAAATTATTTATTTATAATATTTTTTATTTTTCAATCATGTCTATATTTATAAATTAACTTTAATTAAATAATTTATAAAATACTAATTTAAAATTAATTACTAATTACAGGTTATTAGTCATCAAGTATCACTTTAAATCATTTCAACTAATCCGGCCTAATTATCAATGCTCTTCACTCATATTATTATTATAATATTGTTGCTTAAAAGTGACCATTTATTTTTCTCTTAACATAGGTGCAGTAGAGCTGCACCTTTTGTTTATTGTCCCTTTATTCGTGAATATGTTCCATGTCGCAGTGACATGCTTTATTTACAAAGTGCTTATTTAGTATTTAACCATAATATTACTAGTGAGATACTTTCCACTTGCATATGTAAGTATTTGCAAGTGAATCACAAAAACTCGCGGAATATGTGATTCCTTGTGAATTCAATTAGAAAGATAACTTTCATTTTTGCTTGAAAATAAATATAACGCGAGTCAAACAATATAAGATCAAACGTGAATTTTTAATGATTTAAAAATAAACGTTACTTATGTGATTTAAATAAATAATAATTACACACGAGTATTTGCCTATATCGTGAAGTTGGTACGTGAATTTTAAACATTATCACGATTTGCAATTTTTTATAGAGATTTTAGTCATTTGATTCTAATTTTGTGAACAAAGGTGCTTTGTATCGCAATAATTTGAATCTGTAATGAAAAATAGGCAACTTTAGATTCACTGAGGTGGAGTTCATCATTTATGTATGAAATTGGATAGAGATGGATGCAAGTCCAAATGTTGGCAGATATATATAAATATAAGGAACACCCATTAATTGAATATTATTCAACAACTATCTAAATGAATTCGAGGAATTAAACTATGATATCTATACACAGAAAAAGGAAGCGCAGATGTTGTCTTTGACGACATTATTCTTTGGGACACACAAAATCAAGAATCATCAACGTATGGAGGGTTCAGTATTTTTCCCAGGTTAGGTGAGGTGATGCTCTTTGGGACCCGTCCTCGTGCCTTTGTCTCGAGCTAAATTTAGTAAATCACACTTTGAGCTTAATGCAAACTGTAATTGGGGTGGATTGCAATTTTAGCCATGTAATTGTAAATATAAAGTTTGACTATAAAGTGTGAGTAACAATAGAACTTCGAAAATTACAATTTACAAAGGAGAATGGAAATTGTAAATATAAATGACTACGGTGCCATATAAAAATCACTTGAAAAAATATAAACACGTATTTTGATAGAGTTCACTTAAATTAGTAGGGTATAGAAACCATATAAAAACACATATTTTGACAAGAGTTCAGTTTTCTATGTATTAGAGTATAGAAATCAATCGAAAACAAATCGAAAATCATGTAGAAACACATTGACAGAGTATCCATTTATTAGAGTATAGAAACCAATTTGAAGTAATTTGAAAACCATATAAAAATACATTTTTTGACATGATTCTATTTCTCAATTAGTAGAGTATAGTAATTAATTGAAAACAAACTTGAAACAATATAAAAATATATTTTTCGACATGACTCACTTTTGTAGAAATCAATTGGAAATAAACTTGAAATCATATAGAAACACATATTTTTGAAATGGTTCACTTTCTCAATTAATACGGTATAGAAAAAAATTGGAAACAAACTGGAAACCATATAAAACACATGTTTTGACATGATTCATTTTCCTAATTATTAGGGTATATAAACAAAATTTAAACATATAAAAACACATGTTTTGACCGTGTTCAATTTCCCAATTATATGGTATAGAAATCAATTGAAAACAATATAAAAACACATGTTTTGATGGGGTTCACTTTTTCAACTAGTAGGGTATAGAAACCAATTAGAAATAAACTTGAAATAATATAAATATTAATATTTTGATAGACACTTCTATATAAACCCATTGGAAACAAATTTGAAATCATATAGAAACACATGTTCTTAATAGGGTTTATTTTTCCAATTATTTGGGCATAGAAACTAATTGGGAATCAATTAAAAATCATGTATAAACCGAGCGTAATTTGGAAGAAAAAAGTAAAATTAAGATCATTTTGGGATTAAAAAAAATAATTAAAAAAAAACAAAACAACAACAACACAAAAAAAAATAAAAATAAATAATATATATATATATATATATATTCACATACCTGCTCAGAATCCAGATGAATGCATCCAATATATTTTATTCTTCCTTTATCAGCATCCATCTCTAGGTCAAGATATTTGAGATCATCTAACTTTTCACGAATGGCTAGCAAAATTTCTTGAAACTTGACATCGTATTCAAATTTCGGGTTTAACATCATGTTCTTCCAAATACGGTACATTTCCTGTAGATCCAGTTAATATTAGTATATTACTAAATAAAACAGAAAGTATCTCATATATTGAAAAAAAAAAAAGAGAGAGAGAGGAGAGAGAGAAATGAGTGATCTAATGGGCAAAGATGTCTTCTACATCATACTTGTTGGGCATTTCTTTCTTTTTTAATGATATTTGATTATTTTAATATATCAAGTAATATTTTATGATATTATGCATAAGTTCATGCAATATTATGAACTTTAAATATAATATTTTTATATAAATCACTATTGTTTTTCGAATTATATAAAAAATACATTTTATAAAAAGAATTCTTCTGTCTGGGCCAACAATTGACTGTAAAAAGACGGTTCATCCAATGACTCGGAGGCCAATTCGGATCAATGATCAAGCCTATGTTTAAAATATTGTATTTTGGGTTTTTTATGATTGAAGTTGGTAGTTTTTGAAAGTCTCATGATTCTTTTTTTGGATAAAGACGATAATACTCAACTTTTTTGCAAGAAAAAAATAATATATATATATATATATAGGGGTTGGTTCAAATAGAACCATAAGCGAGCCTGCGAATTAGTGATTTTTATTATATACTAGTAGTGCTTTTATTATACAATCACAATGTTTTATTAATATTTTTAGTTATATACATCAGTATTTCTTTTATTATACAATCATAATTACTTTTAAATAAATAAGGAAATATACAAAAAATCTGATTCATCCATTTAATTAGATCTAAGGTTAAGAAAATACACAAAATATCTGATTCGTCCCATTTAATTAGATTTAAGGCCCATAATAGACCTAGGTTCACATATAGGAACATGATTCTCATTTGAACCTAATCATATATATATATATATATATATATATAGAAATAAACTTGAAATAATATAAATATTAATATTTTGATAGACACTTCTATATAAACCCATTGGAAAACAAATTTGAAATCATATAGAAACACATGTTCTTAATAGGGTTTATTTTTCCAATTATTTGGGCATAGAAACTAATTGGGAATCAATTAAAAATCATGTATAAACCGAGCGTAATTTGGAAGAAAAAAGTAAAATTAAGATCATTTTTGGGATTAAAAAAATAATTAAAAAAAAACAAACAACAACAACAAAAATAAAATAAAAATAAATAATATATATATATATATATATATATATATATATATATATATATATATATATATATATATATATATATATATATGATTAGGTTCAAATGAGAATCCATGTTCCTATATGTGAACCTAGGTCTATTATGGGCCTTAAATCTAATTAAATGGACGAATCAGATATTTTGTGTATTTTCTTAACCTTAGATCTAATTAAATGGATGAATCAGATTTTTTGTATATTTCCTTATTTATTTAAAAGTAATTATGATTGTATAATAAAAGAAATACTGATGTATATAACTAAAAATATTAATAAAACATTGTGATTGTATAATAAAAGCACTACTAGTATATAATAAAAATCACTAATTCGCAGGCTC
>BMAC01000130.1:682587-693407 GCA_014905375.1 Phtheirospermum japonicum
CTTTTCATTCATAAAACCATCAACGAGAATAAGAAGTGCAAAAGCACCCATCCAATCTCCAACTTCAACTTTCACCTTCTTACACACATCCTCAAATGTAACATTTAAGCTAACAACGAAAACCATATATATATTAAGAGAAATGTGGTGGTGGTGGAGGTGATGGTGGTGTGGCTGCCAACAACAAAATCCATATATATATATACACCAAGAAGAGAGATAGTTCCGCACAGAAGTTTAGATCCCTCCAAGGCGATTTCAGCAGCATATTTTCATGTTCATTAGCTTTATTGCGAATGAGTTTTCGATTCAGCTCGTTCAACAACATCTGGAGTGTGAGATTTCTTTTTGGTCCAAAGATGGTGACGACATTAATGGTGGTCTTCGTTCTAGATTTCAGCGAGTGTACTTCATATTTCAAGCATGCAACACTACTTGTTCGTCTCAGCCTAATTTTGGGATATGATACTAGTTGGGTGATCATATTATTAGTCGATAATCTTAAAAAACACGTTTAATGTAAAGTTTTCATGGTTATAATGTAGATAATGCGATCACTACTCGTGAAAATATTAAAATTGGTCGTGGTAACCTATCACTAGAGCTTGTACAACATATATTTTGCGAAATAGAATTTTTTAAAAATTAAGGGTAAATTAACAATAAAAAAATGTTAAAAAAAAGTTTAAGGTATATATTTTTTTCTAATTTGTGCTTAATGGAAAAAAAAAAAAAGAGAGAGAGAGAGAGAGAGAAATGAGTGATCTAATGGGCAAAGATGTCTTCTACATCATACTTGTTGGGCATTTCTTTCTTTTTTAATGATATTTGATTATTTTAATATATCAAGTAATATTTTATGATATTATGCATAAGTTCATGCAATATTATGAACTTTAAATATAATATTTTTATATAAATCACTATTGTTTTTCGAATTATATAAAAAATACATTTTATAAAAAGAATTCTTCTGTCTGGGCCAACAATTGACTGTAAAAAGACGGTTCATCCAATGACTCGGAGGCCAATTCGGATCAATGATCAAGCCTATGTTTAAAATATTGTATTTTGGGTTTTTTATGATTGAAGTTGGTTAGTTTTTGAAAGTCTCATGATTCTTTTTTGGATAAAGACGATAATACTCAACTTTTTTGCAAGAAAAAAATAATATATATATATATATATAGGGGTTGGTTCAAATAGAACCATAAGCGAGCCTGCGAATTAGTGATTTTTATTATATACTAGTAGTGCTTTTATTATACAATCACAATGTTTTATTAATATTTTTAGTTATATACATCAGTATTTCTTTTATTATACAATCATAATTACTTTTAAATAAATAAGGAAATATACAAAAAATCTGATTCATCCATTTAATTAGATCTAAGGTTAAGAAAATACACAAAATATCTGATTCGTCCCATTTAATTAGATTTAAGGCCCATAATAGACCTAGGTTCACATATAGGAACATGATTCTCATTTGAACCTAATCATATATATATATATATATATATATATCCATTAAGCACAAATTAGAAAAAAATATATACCTTAAACTTTTTTTTAACATTTTTTTATTGTTAATTTACCCTTAATTTTTTAAAAAATTCTATTTCGCAAAATATATGTTGTACAAGCTCTAGTGATAGGTTACCACGACCAATTTTAATATTTTCACGAGTAGTGATCGCATTATCTACATTATAACCATGAAAACTTTACATTAAACGTGTTTTTAAGATTATCGACTAATAATATGATCACCCAACTAGTATCATATCCCAAAATTAGGCTGAGACGAACAAGTAGTGTTGCATGCTTGAAATATGAAGTACACTCGCTGAAATCTAGAACGAAGACCACCATTAATGTCGTCACCATCTTTGGACCAAAAAGAAATCTCACACTCCAGATGTTGTTGAACGAGCTGAATCGAAAACTCATTCGCAATAAAGCTAATGAACATGAAAATATGCTGCTGAAATCGCCTTGGAGGGATCTAAACTTCTGTGCGGAACTATCTCTCTTCTTGGTGTATATATATATATGGATTTTGTTGTTGGCAGCCACACCACCATCACCTCCACCACCACCACATTTCTCTTAATATATATATGGTTTTCGTTGTTAGCTTAAATGTTACATTTGAGGATGTGTGTAAGAAGGTGAAAGTTGAAGTTGGAGATTGGATGGGTGCTTTGCACTTCTTATTCTCGTTGATGGTTTTATGAATGAAAGTGTAGGGGTTATGCCAATGGAGGTTCCGGTGATGAGTAATGATTGGAGCTTGTGGGCTTTTATCGAGGTGAGTGAGTTGGTAGCCTCATGAGTTTCGATGAATATATCGATTCCCCTTTTGCCAGTCGATGAGGCTATATTAGTAGACGAGTGCAAGGAGGTGTTGCCTATGGAGATCTCGGGGGGCCATTGATAATTTGAGATTAATTTCCTTATGTGAGGATAGTGGAGTTAAGGAGCCGATTGTGGAGAAGATTGTGATTCTTGAGCCTCTTTTACAACCACCCCATGCTTTATTGAATCTTGAGAGTGAGGTTATGGAAGAGATAGTCAAGATTGAGTCCGATTCCTCCCTCTTCTACCCAATAAGTCTTTATGTGATTTTGAGAGTAAGGGGATGAAAATCGTGGAGGTGAAAGAGTTTTTCGACTCATTTAGTCAATCGGGAGCCCTTGTGCATTGTATTCCTTAGAGCTTTGACTCTCCCGGGGGGCCATTTCATATTCTTGATTGACGTTTTTGTCCTCCTCGAGGTCGAGCCTTGTGATTTTCTCCAGTTATGTGGTCATTTAGTGTTCGTGGTTGACTACTCTCGTTTCTGGCCTCTGAAGATCGTTGAGGCCCGTGTATTGACTCACAACTTTTCTTTGCCTATCATTCCGACATGTGATCCCGTAGTTGTGGTAAAGTCCATCACAACATTCGAGCGGCCTGTTGTTGACTTCTATTACTCGATGGACATTCTCGTCCTTCCTTTGATCGGGTTGTGACACATCATCCGGTTTTTGCTACAAAACCACAACAATTATGTTTTAGCGAATATTACGAATACGAATCGCGCACATTTCGTATGGAGGTTTGTCACAAATAATAGTATGACCGGTAAATTATGAAACACGCAATAGTTTGGAAGACAAAAAATAATTATCCCTAATTAATTGTTGATGGAGGTTTCAAGAATAAGGAGGCGGCTGGAGTAGGAGGGGCTTTAAGGGCCTATTTGCCCTAGCATTCAGAATAGTGGAATCAGTATTTCGAATGGTGAATAGTCGTTTGTTCTAAGATTTAAAAATCAAATACTCAACTAGCGATTTCTTACGACTAAATAATTCAATACTACTAAATACAATATTATAATACAATATCATTCACTTTTCAAATATGATTTGACATCAAATACAATATAATACGTTATCATCCACTTTTCAAATATGATTTGACATCTAAAGAATGTAAAGAATTTTGAATTTTATAACAAATAAGAATTCTTACTATTCTAATGATTATAA
The DNA here is from genome assembly GCA_014905375.1 of Phtheirospermum japonicum. Lineage (NCBI taxonomy): Eukaryota > Viridiplantae > Streptophyta > Magnoliopsida > Lamiales > Orobanchaceae > Phtheirospermum > Phtheirospermum japonicum. Next base: position 686,127 of record BMAC01000130.1, read on the forward strand.
TTGGTGTTCTATATATTGATGTATATTTATATGTTATTTAATTTACTTATATGTTGATATGTATTTATATTTAATGTAATTTATTAAGATTTTTTTTTAAATTAATGTACATATATATTTATTTATATTATTTAATGTACTTACACCGAAGTACATTTAGTTATGTGACGTCTTTGTAAAACAAAATAAAAGTTGTTATGAGCTGTACATATTGATAACCAGTGAATTATCTCATTTTTTAAAACCAATACATCATAGCACAAGTTAGAAATTTATGAAAAAATTAATACTTTCGTGTTCAAAAATCAATACATTACAATAAAAAATCAATATATAATAATATCGCATCAGATGGCCTGACAGGTCATAACATGTTAATCTGACCTAAGACAAATGTCTGTCGAATAGCCATTCACACATTAAGTATAGCAACCATTGTATAATTATAGCATTTTATTTTCCGTATCTTTATCTGATCATCAAACTTTCTCTTGGAAGATATTCCTGCAAACCTCTGGCACTTGGATTGCAACCATACACTCACGAAACACACACAAAAACACACAGTGAGCGTGTTTTGCATTTTGCTTTGTGAAGGCCCAGATTACAAGAATAGGTATGACAGTTAGCTATTGTTGATCAAATCATATAAGTGGTCCTATGATGAGCTGGGACTACAGAAGTGACATAGATTTGGACAAACAAACCAGGTCTATTAAACCGCTGCAACATCAGAAAATCTTAGCTTTTTCTTATTTTACCATTATACTTGTTCGATGTATCTAACATAAATGCCAAAATATGTGAGCTCTATACCTCAAACATGAGCCAAGAATGTATTAATTGTGCTTTGTCATATGTTCCTCGGTAATTTTGTAATGCCCACCCCCAATAGTCATCCCTTTCACTCAAATTCCACCGTTTTATTTTTATTTTGATAATTTATATCAACATAATTATACGATTACCATATTAACCTTTAACAAAAAATTAAAAAATAAGATTTATAATATAGAAAAAATATATAAGATTAACTAGATAAATACAAAAGATTGTATTTAAATTAAAAATATTTATTAATAAATTTAATATTAAAAAACCCAGGAAAATCATTAATATTATAACTACTATAAATTATATTCCAAAGTATTTTAAAATTGGATAAATTTTTTGCAAGTTCTAGAAAATTATTTAATAAAACACTTAATAAATTTTATAAAATAATAAAACAAATAAGAAAAACATATGAAGTATGTTAAGTAAATATAAAAATATATTTTAATTATAAATAAATAAAATTTAAAAAAAACTTAATATTTTAAACAATATAAAAAAATTGGATAAAAATATAATGAAAATAATGAAATTATAAATAGTCATTTACTAGTCCAAAAAACAAAACAAATAAATAAATAAAGGGGAAATTCCCAACTAGGTCAATTGTTAATTAAACTATCCCAAACAATCCAATTACAAGTATTAATTCCCACTAACTCACATGTACATCATTTTAGACACTGATACCCCTTATCAAATTAAACCCGGAACTAAATTAAACCCCCTCTCACACGCCCACCTCCCATGATTCATTCCACAAAATCAGCGATACAGATTCCAACCCCAAATTCTGTATTCCATACACATGTCGGAAAATCACATAATATCTCAAAACTTTTTAACCACAAAATCACAKAATATCTTGACTCTACAGCGAAAAACCTCAAAATGGTAATATATTCTCTTAAGGCTTGGTGGTTCCGAAAATTTCATTCRTTGGAGAAAGTTTTTACMAGTCATTTTGTCGAAGGCCCGTAGAAAAGATGGCGAGCAAGACGAGCCCGTAAGACCACYTGTAAGTAATTCTTGTTTGATTAATAGTATGGGATTCGCAATTGATATTTAATTGTGAATGCGATTTTTTTTATTTTGCCGACTCCTAATGAATTTTTTAATATTCGATTGTAATTTGGGGTTAGTATGTAATTCGTAATTTCTATTCGATTAATAGGTACAGTATAGGAGTAGGCATGGCTTGTTTACGTGATTTGTGGGTGTGGATTTTTTTTTGTTAGAACTCGTAATTTTGAAAAACACTTGCACTCCCAATATATTTTGGATTTCAGTTTTCATTTATTATCTAGGAGYAGAAGTACACCAGTATGCCATTTTGCAAAGCAGTCTACAATTCCAAACTATACTAATATGCAGTTACAAACTACCGAATTTCCATAAAAATGAAACTGTGAAATAATTAGCAGTTTGCAATTTCATATTGCTGGAGTTATTTTGTAGATGACAAGTTTCTAGTGTACAATTTGGTAGTTTACGATAGGTAGTTTGCAATCCTTATCTTTTTATTTTGAAAATAGGGTAGTATGGAATTGTTTGTGGCGCTGCTGCTTTGTTAGTTTCGGGAAATAGTTACTGGTATTGCTAGTTGTTTACAATTGCCATTTTGCAAATTAATTTACAATTCCAGACTACACTAATATAAAATTACAAACTACCTTACTTTCATAAAAATGAATTCCAGACTACACTAATATAAAATTACAAACTACATTAGTTTCATAAAAATGACACTGCAAAAATAAATTGGTATTTTACAATTACATTTGCTGGGATTATTTTGTAGTTTACAAGATGATAGTTTACAATTTGGTAATTTGTAGCGTGTAATTGTTTGAAAAACCTAATAAAATTGATACTCTGTAAACTTAAAATAGTATGCAATTTTTTTTTACACATTATCATTTTATTTTTTGTGGTTCTTAGTCTTTTTATGATTTTAAGAGTAGTAGATTAATTTATGAGAATCTCAAAGTCTGAGAAGTAGTCAAGATGTGCATGATATTATGAGTTTGAATAAAAATTTATAATTAATTCATACTACTTGTTTGTCTTTATGTATGTAAAATGATGGATATAGAAAAATAAGTATGAATTAAATTTGATCAATACTACTCCCTGTTATAAGTATGAAATCTATGTGAGTTCCATGTTACTCTAATAAAATCATACTGCCCTAAATCCACTCCATTTTCTTTGTTAAAAAAAAAGGTATTTGGTGCTTGCAATATCTTAATTCCATACTAATACCTTTTGGTTTTTGTGTGTGCAAATGATGAAACAGAGAAATAGACGTCTGCATCTGAAACATAAAAGCGTATAAGTTTTAGTACCATGGTGTTTGGAAGGAAAAAACTAGTCTTTGGAAATGTAGAAGTTCTTTAACAACACCTAATTTAGCATAGATGTTATATCTGATCACAAGTTTAATGTTGTTATAGTGTTATATTTAGCTAGTATGGAGTTGAGAAATATAAGTTTCAGTTACATTTAACTATTTTAGTTCCATACTTGCAAAAGGCAAAGGTTCTTGAATAACAACTAACAGTTTCAGCTAATAATTGTTTAGTGAGTGTTAATGTCAGCTAGTATGGGTTTGAAATTATATATTGTATGATTTGCAGCTAATAATTGAGATTCCATACTTCTTATGCATCTATAGTGTATCCCGAATGCCATACTGTGATTTTAATTTCACACGACTCTAATAATWCTATACTGCCTTGAGTTYCGTTGCTATCGTGGGCTTTACGCAATCGATCGGATTAGATAGAATGCAGTTTATTTTATGAAAAAAGTAGTATTTGGTGCTTGAAAATATCTCAATCCCGTACCTAAATATCTTATTTCATATTAACTTGTACACTTTTGTTGGATTTGTCTTTATGTTTATTTTGTATTATTGGTCTTTAATGTAGTAAAAATAGTTGTTTCAGTAATGCAGGAACAATTGCACAATATTTGTCTATTACATCAAGAAGTCAATAGTGCAACAAAAATATACCAAATGGTTATGGAAAGGCAAAATATAATGATTCAAAGTTGGAGATTATTGAAGCAGTCTTGTCATATGATCTTGTATACGAACATTTCTTGTGATAACCATTTGACATGGAAATTTCCCTAAAATCTTGTAGTTCARTATGTAATTTTCCAAATATTATAATTTTTTGGATTTTTCTAAGTTGCATGTAGTTTTTCAAAGTTGGTAAAGTAGTACATAATCTCCCAAACTTTGCAAACTAGTATGTATTTTTTCACCTTTTGCGAATTAGTATATAATATCCCGATTTTTGCTAATTAGTATGCAAATTTCCAAATTTTGCATCCTCACAATTTCATACTATGATTTCAGTATTAAATTTACTATTATGATATCAAAGATTAATACATTGGAGATCTATTAATACAACTTTATAATATCTTAACTCAATTCTAAAATTTCAAATTGACTAAGTCAATATCACTTAGTAATTCTAAGATTTCATACTAACTGAGTCAATATCAGTCAGTACCTCCACACTAGATGTACTAATATGGATGTTTCATTATGCATTTTAGAAGTCTAAGTATAATTTAGCATAAAGTTTCATACACATTCGAAATAAAAACTTGAATTTCCATACTAATTTACAAAAATAATACTAAATTACAAATAACATATAATTCCATACTAAATTACGAAATATCATGAAATCTCATACAAAATTAGAAAATGGAATGAAATTCCATACTTAGTTTTCAAAAACAACATGAAATTCCCTGCTATTTATAAAGAGGTGTGAAATTCTAATTTCTCACACCTTTTTAGAAGGCACATTAAGAAAACATCTTAGATATTAAAGGCACATTGAACTCAACACACAAGTTTTAATATTCTTTTCTTTCAAAGAAGACAAAATGGTAAAAGTAATTAAAACACATAGTATTATTTAATTTCAATTGTTTAGATACCGAATTTATTATGTAAACATAATCAACCAATAATTCTTCTCATACTATAAAGATATAATTGCATACTCCTTATTTCTCAACAAGGATTATATATAAAAAATGGTTGTGATTGTATACTATAAATATATAATTGTATATACCTAGAAATAAAAATTCTACACTATAAACAAATGATATTAGTAGACTCAATTTCAATTCGACTTGAAATTAATAGTATGTAACTAACAAAAAGAAGCAGACACTATAAACACTCGAAATGATGAATCATAAATACTGACTTAAAAATATCTTACTTTATTGGTATATTGAATAACATTTACTTATTTTGATATAACACGTATAATGTTTAASACTACTTTGATTAACATAAATACATACTATTAATTTCATTTTATACTACTATAGCATTCACTATCTCAATTGTTTTGTACTAGTAGAATAAAATTCCATTGTAAAAGAATTACATACTAGTATAATAAAATTCTATACTACACGCTGACAAAATTTATATTGGGCGTTGTGTAGAAGAGAGATGATTATAATTGATTTTCTTCTTTATTTATCACTTTGCAAATTGAGATGATTAAGCAAAAAGTTAAGTAAGATTAATTGGATAGTTGACACTACTTACCATGAATAACATAAATATGTTATGTATTAGACTAGGGTATTATAGACAATTTATATGGTAATATATGATTTAGTAGGACTAATTTGACTTAAATGGGAATAAAAGAATTTGGGTGATTAAATGGAATTATATTTGTTCAATTGTGTATCAAGTGGGAATTTTCCCATAAATAAACAAGATATTATAAATAATAAATTGGAAACAGTTATGAATTCAATCAAGTAAATATGAGTTATAAGTTTTAATCTCAATAATTATAAATAATCTTTAAAATTAAAAAAGAAAGAAAAAATAAATAATATAATATATTATATATTTGTAAGTATTTTGGAATAAAGGAAAAATATAATAAGATTATAATTAAGTTCTAAATACTTATTTTAAAAACTAAAATAAAAATAAAAATTTTATAAAGTAATATGATAAATCAAAATTAATTATAAAGCAGGTTAAATAATTATATAAAATTTAATTTTAAAATTCGAAATTAAAAAAAAAAAACAGAAAAGTTAAAAATATTATTAAATAAATTTTAAAATATTTTGAAATCAGATAATAATAATAAAATTAAACATAAATTCAAAATGACTACTTCTTGAACCTGGAAAATAGAAAATATATAAATATTGTAAACATAGACAATACTACGAAATGAACAAAAAATTACTAAATAAAATAAGGCGTCATAACAAAAAATTAATTGAGGAACTTTGTAGCCTATTAGAATATTGTTATATCAACTCAGTAAGTACTTAGGATAGTAACTGAGTAATCGATAATTACATAAATGTATTTACTTTAATCAGATAATTGTGTAAATGTATTTAATTTTCTCTTATGCTTTAATTTACTATCAATAATATAGTTTTTCTGGCGAACGAAAAAATAGAAGAAGATAAAAAGAGGTCATGTTCCAGTTTGTGACCTATTTTGGGTCAAAGTTTAGGTCGTCCGGGTTCTAGTCGAGTCACATATAATCACTCGAAAAATATGACTCTCCTGTGTTTGTTACTAGATCACTAGGTTTGGTCCAAAACAATATTATGAAATAAAAGACAAGTTCTTGTCCTCTATCAGTTCTTTTTGTCTTTGTTGTTCATTATTCAGATTTTACTTATTTTGTTATACTTTTTCATTTTATTGATTTCCATTTTGATTTTATATTATTTTAGAGTTCTTTCGTTTTTTTTTTTAATTTTTAGATATACTTAATGATTTTCTAGAATTTAATCGTAAATTCTTAAACTTATGAATTATTATTTAATTTTATAATATTATCGATTATTTGGTTTGTATATAATTTTTTTATTTAATCAGTATTTATAATATAATGATAAGTTCTTATATTTTACTTATATGATTTTATTAAAAAAATCAATTTTATTTTAAATCATTTAAAGATATTTATGTTTTGATATTCCTTTTCTAGGTTTCACAGATTTTTTAACTAATTATTTAGATTTATTTATATATTTATATATTATATTTATACTTTATGTATCAGACTTAGTTTATATTTTTCTATTTTTCCAAATTTACTTTATATATTTTATTCTTCCCGATTTTAGATTTATTTTCCTTTTAGATTTACTTAATGACTTTTTAGATTAATTAATTATTATAATTAATTTAACTTATATTATGAATTTCATCTTTATTTATATTCAATTATTGTTTTTGGGTTTATTTTTTATTTTTATATTTATTAAGTAAATACTTATAACTTAATTACAAGCTCTTATATTCTATCTATATGATTTTGCAATTTTTTTTCTATTTTGCTTATATCATTTGATAATATTTTTGTTTTGTTTTTGATATTCTGGATTTCGCAAATTTACTATTTT
>BMAC01000130.1:693717-732560 GCA_014905375.1 Phtheirospermum japonicum
CAATAAGGGGCTATTTGATATAGTGATTTGAAGGAATTGATAACTTATTCATCCCAATCAGCTTTTTTATATTTCTAGGCAAATATTTTTAATTAACTTATGATAGCTAATTAGGCATATCAAGTTTTATTTCAAATTACAGATCATTGCTTTTTGTAATCATTTGATAGATGATTGAATAAAACTTTTTTCTGTTGAAATAGAAGCAGAAAACTGTAAGAATAAAGCAGAAAAAGGTACGAGACAAAAGAGAGGCGGAGGAAGATTAGGGTTCTCGTTAATCAAGGGTCCCTTTATATAGGGTACCAATTATACAGTTCCCTAATTACATAATGATAATGAATACCTAAATTACCCTCATACTTAACTTGTTGATATAGACACACTAAATGTGTAATTCCTTTAACACTCCCCCTTGTGTCGAGTCAACAATTAAGATAGTGCATGAGTAGTGGCCTCATTAAAAACCTTTGCCAAGTAACAAAACCCAGTGGGAAAAATAAAACTTGGTCGAAGGGTAAAATGGTGTTTCATTGTTGCCTCGTTAAAATCTTGCCAAGTAACAAAACCCAATGGGAAAAATAAAACTTGGTCTAAGGAAAAAGAGTACAACACACCTACGTTGAGACTCCCCCTAAAGTTTACACCCTTCTCTGATATGTACATTTATCAAGAGAACTTTGAAAGTATCCACTTTCTCAATTTATTTGATTCTTGAGAAAGTTCATAATTCTTGGTTGTAAAAGAGTTGTGGTGATATTACTCATATTATCACATTTTCTTCAGTGATGGAGTTCAAACCACTATGATCATAACATTTATCGTAGATACTCACAAACTACTATATGTATGATAATTATCTCTTTACATGGATCAAATGAGTAACCAACATCAACGATACTATTTGGTGTTTCACAGTAGGAAGTAAACTCAACATTTTCTATAGGGATTACAAGATCATCTGCAGTCCCAATTATATTTATGAATGGGAAAAATAAACTCGTGTCAATGGTTTCTTTTAGGTATCAAATTACATTTTGATTTCTTCCAGTGACATTGCGCTTTCTTGATTTAAATCAAGATAACAATTTTGAGAAAGTAATATTTGGTCAAGTGTATTAGTAATGGTACAATAATGCGCATATTGTACGTAGGTAAGGAATTTCAGCTCCCACCAGTTCTTCATCATTCCATTGACGAAATTGATATTTCCTTATATTTTCACTTTGACCAATTATAGGAGTGATAACATATTGCATTTATCCATATTTAATTGCCTGATCATCCTTTGTATATATGCAAACTGTAAAATTTAGTATTCCATAAATTCGGTTTTAGTTTAAAGCCTTAACATAACCGAGTTTTCCCATGATGCATTTTCTCAAATTAAGAATTCCAAATAACTAGCGATATCTCTTATTTCATTAAGAGTGGATGTTATGTTTCTTTCATCGACATATACAATTATAATCGCAAATTTGAAACTTATAAATACGCAAGGGCATAGATTATCTTTTCCCAATCAAGTAGTCACTTAGACGGTTATACCACATCCGTCTGGATTATTTTAATCCATAAAGTGAGTGTTTCAATTTAATTTGCAAATGAACTCCGTGGCTTAGAGTCACTTGCCTTGGTAATGAAAGGCCAGCAAGCACTTTCGTATATATCTCTAAATCATGATCCCCATAGAGATATGATATAGCCACAGGTATAAGCTGCATTCTCAATTCATTGGAATTAGAACATATATTATGAGAGAGTACATATCCTCATAGTCAATTCCAGGGCGTTTTGAGAAACTTTGTGTTTCAAGTTTAGATTTACATCTCATGGCTTTATTTTTCTCATTACGCTTTATGACAAAACTTTTGTTTATGTCCTACAGGCTTTACACTTGGTGAGGTTAGCACTACCAAACCAAATACTTACCTTATTGTCAGTGAATTTAGTTCTACCTGAATTGATTCTTTACATTTAGGTCAATTTGCTCTATATTGATATTTCAATGGAGCGTAGTTCGATACTATTGTGCTCCATGCTTTGAGCAACAATGTATATATCATCAATGTGTATGAAGTCTTTCCATCAACTTATATAAACTCTCATTGTACATTGAGATTTCTTTATTCTCTGGAATCATATTAAACTTCGGAGCGTCCTCCATTAATGATTCATGGACATAAGTATAATCAGAGATAATCTCAAGAGAGTCATTATCTTCATTGATGATCAATTAAAGTTGTGCCAACATGCCCTCTTATTCCTTGGGCGAGTATTGATCGAACCAAGTGACCTCCCTTGTTCCTGTTGGGAGTCACGACCTCAACCACACCTCCACTAAGTATGGTGCAATGTCTTAATCTGTGACATTGTGCCCTTCACAGGGACTTTTAACCTTGCAGACACATTTGCAGCTTGTATATATATGATCTCGTCACTTTAGAAATTGAGTCTTCTATACTTTGAAGATCAATTATTCAATTTACTTTTCTTTCACATTACATTGTGAAATGCGGGGATCATAATGAGACATAGTATGAAACTATTCCTGTCGTTCCATTAGAAAATACTTTTTCTTATCTCCCCCTAACGACGGGAAGACTGTCTCATTAGAGTGACAAATTTGCTAATTTAGCAATAAAGAGATCGTCTGTCAAAGGTTTCAAATAGCGGATGATTTTTGGAGATTCATATCCAACATAAATACTTAATCGTCTTTAGAAACCCATATAAATGCGCTATGGGGGCGCAATAGGCACATATACTGCTTAATCAAATATGCGTAGATATGAATTATCAGGCTTATATCCAGTTACCAACTGGTACGCAAATATTTGGTTAGCAGGGGTTCATAAACGAGTAAGTAAGAGTTGCGTGCAATATTGCAGAACCCTGTGCAAAGACAAATGAGTGCGCATAAATATTGTCTTAGTCACCATCTATATTCCTTTTGATGGTGTCTTCTTTGAGACCTTATTATATATGCACATTAGGGTACAAGATTCAGTACATCGATCTTTATTAAAATGCAATAGACATCAAGTACTTTTGATGTAAACTCTCTAACATTATAAGTTTGGGTGATATATAAGGGTGGTGAGTCCTCAATCATATTAAATGTGCTAGAAGTTTTGCAACTGCAACATTTCTATGGACAATATGTGCCGAAGCATCGACCAAAATTATAAAATACTTGAATTATCCGCATTCTGAATGGTTATGTCCATATGTATCACCTTGGATTCTTTGTAAGAATGGAATATTTTGCTTTGTATCTATAGCATAGGAAGGTCTCGATCCTATTTTTGCTAAAGAGCAGGCTTTGAAAAATGAGTGATGTGCCTTTGAGATAGATATTGAGGCGGAGTGGGGTGTAGGTTTAATGCATCTTGTGCTTCAGAAGTTATTAGTTGCATTTGTGCAGCAGTAGTACCAACATTGGGCAGTGCATCGCGTTTATATCCCACTTTATGAGTCACTTGAAAGAAAGGATGTCCGTGTGAGTTTTTCAAAAATACGGATCATCATGTCACGACCAGGATGTCCAAGACGGTCATGCCAAAGCCTATATGAGTCAGTGTCACATAGTTCGTTATTAGTGACGGCATAAGATTCAACGATTCGTAAAGTAGTGAGGTATAACCCACTAGATTGACTCATTAATTTCTCTAAGATGTGTTTTCTTCCACATTCATTAGAGGTAATATATATTCCCATTCTCACAGTGAGTTTCCAAGTGATAGCCGTTGGCACAGATATCTTTAAAACTCGACAAGGTTTGAGTTTCTCTAGGTGCATGTAGAGCTTCTGTGACTGTTATCATTGTGCCATCAGGATCTAGAATGATATTCTTCTCATTCGAATATGTAGCTCTATGCGTAAGATGTATTTTTGCACATCTTATTACTATATTTGAACCAAGCACATAGTTTTGTAAATAATAAACTCGAATAAATTCAATACTTTAGAATAAAATTTGAAATTATTAATAAATCAATCAAAAAAAATGTCTTGTCCAAAATAAATCTAATTCAAAAATACCAAACTTCATAGTTTGAATAAAATGAGGCGATAATGCCTTCACAAATTTTTTGAAAAATAAGTAAATAGATAAAGTAGATCACTCAAAATCAGGAACATCAAGTGACTGAACAAGGTTCTTATTGCCATTGAAGTCGGCAATCGTGAGGTTGACATCAGCGTCATGATCTCCATTTTCCATATAGTGAGTCTCTTGTTCTTTAGACTCTCTAAGTTTCTTGTAGATGGCTGCCACCTTATCACTAGCGCGACAGTTTTGGTACCAATGCTCAATGTCACCACATCTATAGCAAGGTTCATTCCCAACTCTCTCTCGTTTCTTTGAGGGGTTTTCGTGTGGTGCCTTGGTTTTATAACCACCAGGCCCAATATTACCATCCCCACTTGGGGCGCTACCACCATTTTTGCGCCATTCATGGGGAGAGCCTCCACGGCCCCTACCACGACTTCTACTGCGGCCCCCATGGCCCCTTCCTCGTGGTGCATAATTACCACTTTTAGGGGGATTAATACGTCCTGTCCCCTTTGCTTTTGGGTTCTGTCCACTATTCGCTTGACCATAATTAGTTTCGGGAATTTTCTTTGTCCCGACAGATCTAGCATTATTGTTCAAGAGAACCTGATCATGCCTCTCAGCTACTTGCAGCATATTAATCAACTTATTAAAAGTTGTAATCTTTTTGTTATCATATTCGAGCCTATACTGGTTCGCTAGTATAAGTGCTGAAGTAGGAAAAGTGGATAGAGTTTTTTGTATCATATCATCTTCCGTGATTTGCTTTCCACAGAAGGTAAGGCGTGCTTTTAAGCGCAACATGTCCTTGTTGAAGTCATTGACCCTCTTATAGTCAAGTAAGCGGATTTCATTCCACTGAACGGTCAGTTCTGGAAGTAAAGTGTCATGTATGTTTTCAAAACATCCCTTGAGGGCATCCCATAGTTCTTTGGGTGTCTTCAACTGAAGGTACTCCCAACGTAAGTTTGGGTCAATATGACGCCGCAAAAACATTAGGGCATTGGCTTTAATTTTATCAGAAGGTTCTTTGTCTGTCGGATCGGTGGATGGTATGATTGTGGATGTGAAATCCTTTCCCATGAAAGTAGTTTCCACATCAGAAATCCAACGATGGTACTCAATTCCTTTTGAGTCCAATATTTCAAACTCGGGACGAGTGGGTTCAACCATCTGTAATAAAACAAGATTGGAGATATATGAATTGCGTAATTGTAATGATTTACAATTTTTATTTTTCAATAATATGAATTAGATTTCAAGATCGTAGGCCACATATCACGTTAYTCGATGCTTTGTGAAAGTACTTTTATCACATGACAAGTTTATATTATTTTGTATTACTCATGAATTTTCATTATCACGAGAATACACACATAAATATTATTAAACAATCCTCTAAAGGATATTAATAGATAAATAATATTTCAATGTGAAAACAGGAACGAAGCAGTTATTAAAGAACAAATTTCAATTTTTTTGCCAAGTATTCTATGCAGCTGAACGGTCACAGTAATCATATATACATGCCTTCACCCAGGTTCGAATCTGGCCATGTTTTGTTTTGCCCCCTTAATTCTTCCTTAGGGCAAATATCCAATTCAAATCTTCTAACCCGGGCTATTCTTTCTTCTTCTTCTTTTTTTTTTCCGAGCAAATTCGTGCTGATAACGTGTTGAAGTAGAAGCAGAAAACTGTAAGAATAAAGCAGAAAAAGGTACGAGACAAAAGAGAGGCGGAGGAAGATTAGGGTTCTCATTAATCAAGGGTTCCTTTATATAGAGTACCAATTATACAGTTCCCTAATTATATAATGATAATGAATACATAAATTGCCCTCATACTTAACTTGTTGATATAGACACACTAAATGTGTAATTCCTTTAATAATTTTTTTTTAAAGTGTGTATATATATAATAACATATTAATTTATAGTTTTACATAAATATTATTTCTACGTATAAGGAATTTATTAATATAATTATTTTGGTATCATTATTTTTATTTTTACTTATTATTTTAAATCTTTTTTAGCAAAACTTTATTTATTCTAAATTTATTTAATATTATTTTGTTTTCTTCCTGCTTTTTATGTAAATAATGTTTATATAACTCAATTATGCATGTATCAGTAAAATAACCTTCAATCAACTATTTCACTTAGTTAAATTAGCAAATAATAATCTACAATTATCTATCAACTATTAGTCATTATCAATTATCTAGTCAAAACTGCTCAATCAAACGAACCCTAAATATTTCTTTTTATTTTTCCATAAGCGTCTAGTTTAAGTGGAATCATTTACCTCTTGAAAAGATATTATAGTCTGCGGCAACTATTAAAAAAGATTATTCTCCTAAATGTTGGATTTCACCAATATTTGCCGGAAAATTGACCTACATGTGGGAATAGACACTTGATTCGCATTTTGTTGTCTTATAATATTCTTCTATATATTGTTGCCTTGAAATTTCGTAAAAAATAACATTGGCTAATCTCTCTTTGTTTTGGGTGTTATATGTAACTTAAGAACAAACTTCGATGCATGGCCCATTTGATTCGTCCTAAGAAACACTTATACGTACCAAGATGTATTCATTACACCAGATTGGGCTAAGACCAAAAACAACCAAAGACAACCAAAAACTTGTCTTTCATATGGCATTTTCATTCAATTTTAATTAGTTTCCTCAGTTAAAATTCAACCTATGTACTTATATGCATATATAGTTGTGGATTTAAAAAACAGGAAGATTTTGAAAGGAGATTTTTGTGCAGTCTTTTGTGGTAAGAAAGATTTTGAGTGAGAAGAGACGTATTCTGACGGCTAAGATTAAAGATCCTCCGAATTTCACAATTATAAAGACGTTATCCAGTCTTTTTCTTTGAAATTATGTGTCTGCAGATGGGTCTTTCAAAATATACTCTGCTAGTGATAGTTTTTGAGAACTTACATTATGTGAAATTAAAGATTAGCTTATCTCATATTTGCTGATTTTGAAAGTGCACGCTTGTTATTGTAGTAATCTTTTTAGGGGACACATTTTTTGTTGGTCAAAAATTTTGGGAAGTTATTCGGTGCCGCACCATTTCTCACCTATTATTAATTATTGGATCAATTTAAAATTATAAATATTAAAAGATGAACAGATGTAAATACACGTGGGGTTGGGGCATGATACCGTGAAAGCACTGTAGTCATTTCCCAAATTTTATAATTAATAATAAGCTTTCAGTTATACTGTACAATTATTGTTAGGATATTCAGCGGAGTCATATAAGTATGCGTATGAGGATGGAATTATTCTTCTTATGTTTTATTTTTTCTAAATTATTATTTTGACTTATTTTGACAAGTTTTAATTGTTTAGAAAAGATGTCCCATTTGGTAAAGAGAGGATTGACATATACAATTAATTTTTTGGGGTCTATAAAACTAATTTTGAAAAACTACATATATGAGCTTTTTGAGAAGAGGGTTTTGAATGTGAGTTGAAATGACAATTTTGTTTTCAAATTGCAAACAAATAAAAAAATCAAAAAATATTAATTTACACACAAAATAATTTACAACTTTTGTGATTAAATAATAGTAATAATTATCCAAATAATTGTAATTAAACGTTACTTTAATTATTTAATATATTATAAATTAATGTTATTAACAAAATAAACATCCAATAATAAATTATGCAAATGTTCTTTTTGGTCATTTTACACGATAAAGAAATTATTAACTTTCAAATATTTACCAAACACTTTTATACAAACAGTTAATACAATCAGCTTAAATCAGTTGATGCAATCCGCTAACAACTAATACAATTAGCTATCACAGGGCCTGGGTATTTATCATGTATAATATTAAAGTTATATTAGGACGAAATTCTCTTTCCCTTGATTATATTTATGTTGGGAAGTTTATATTCTTAGAATTTTAAGATTTAAACTTGTTTTCTTATTAATGAAATTTTATTGCAATGTATTATTTATATCTTCTTCTGTTATTTTGTATGTTTCTTATACAGTTTATTCGAACTGTAGATTTATGTTTTGTGTCGAATGCGACTGTAAATACTTTCGACATCTGCGATAATATCCTGTAGTTTGATCTGTTTTTCTTCCATCCTTTTTTGATTTTCGTTAAAATCCAATCTTGTAATTGTAAATTTTAATTTTTAGAAGAGTCGTATTGATTTCGATTAAATCTACTCTTTAAGAGTTTTTAATTTATCTTTATTTAGTAAATTATGACTCTTTATAATCATTCGCAAATCTTAATTAGTAAAGATTTTTTCTTTGTTGGCTCGAATATAAGAAAAAATATTATTATAGTAAGAATTTTAATATGTTGTATTTTTAATTTTTCGTTACTTGTTTTTTACACTATTTTCAACACACGCATTTTTTATTTAACTGTGAATTTGAGTCCTTAAATTTTTTTTCAAATCCAATGTAGTTGTTGATTTTTAAATGAGGAAACTCGGTTTCGACTAGTGCTGCTAAGGGTCAAGTTACCTGATCTTCATGAAAAAAAAAAGACAATTAGAAAAAATCAATAATTCTGAGTAAAAAAATCAATACCTCATAATATCGGGTAAGATGGTTTGATATTCAGTAGAAAAACTAATACTTAGAGTACAAAAATTAATACATCATGATATCGGAATAGATGGTTTGGTGTGGCATAACCCATCAATTTGGTCTTACGCAAGTTTTTGCCTTCTTCTATAATCATTTTTGGCAGTTGTTTTGGTCCAGGAAAATTTTGATTTTGTGCATTTTCTCATAAGTGCTAATTTTCGCAGTTTTCGTCTCATAGATCATGCGAGTGTGCAATACGTATTATACGAGTTTTTTTGATTTGTATTTTACACCTTTTTTAATATAATGCATTATATATTACATGAAATTTTGAAAGTGTATCATCGGGTCAACCAACTCGCCTTGACTCACAGGAACTTCCTTGAATTCGCGAGTGAATTTGCATCATTTCAAACTCGCAGAATACATTTTATCAAACATGTATACTTTAGGATGTATTTTATGAAAAATTAACCGAACTTTTTGATTTTCAAAATTTAATAATTTTTTTTTTGTTTAAATCTATTTTTAATGTATATTATATCAAATTAATAATACTTTTTTTGACGATAAAAAGCGCATTAGGCAAATACAAGATCAATACAAACGATTAAAGATTTTATTTTTAAATAACATAAAGCATAACACAAAATGATTTAGTAATGCAAGAGATAAATAAAGTTAAACAATACATGTTAAGTTATAAACTTTGTCATATAAACAATATCGGGATTTAATATAATTCGATTTTCTTGTCGATTTACATTTTTTTATTAAAAAAGAAATAAGATCCGAATATTATATCATTTAGACAAAAATATAAATTGACAAGTATATTATATTAATATAAGAAAATATAACATTGTCTATTAGATTCATTTATTACTTATATACATGTTGAATCTTACATAAATTATATATTTTGTCATATAAACAATAATCTGATTTAATAGACAATATTTTTATTATTGTCTATAATAATATAGTTTTATTTGTTTGCCTATTAAATTTTTTATTGAAATAAAAAAATAATATCATCTTGTATTGTTACATTCTTTGCCCGTTGCATTGCTAAATGATCATGTGTTAGACTTTCTATATATTAAAAAAACAAAAATCTTAATCGTGCACCCACACCCCACCCACCCACCCACCACCCCCCCACCACACACACACACAACACACACACACGCACACACACACACACACACACACACACACACACACACACATATATATATATATATATATATATATATATGTGTGTGTGTGTGTATGTCTTGCCTAACATGCTTTTTATCATTAAAAAAACAATTAATTTGATATAATATACATTAAAAATTAGATTCAAAATCAGAAATTTATTAAATTATGAAAACCAAATAGTTTAGGTGTCATCGCATCCCTTCTCTGCACTGCCCTCTCAATCCTAACCTAGGCGCTTAAGTTCTCATCCCCGTAGCCACCACTAGCTTCTTGATCGGTCGACGACATCGATGGTAAGGATCAAGGGCGTAGCTAGAATTTTTTTCAACTGGGCTAGTAGAATTATATATATATATATATATATATATATATTATATATATATATGTGTGTGTGTGTGTGTGTGTGTGTGTGTGTGTGTGTGTTTAAGAAATAATTATTATCGTGCAAAATTGGACATTCAATTCTCCGAAAAAAAATAATTCTAGTCATGGTCCTACAAATAAGATTTTTTCTATATGTTGATCACGACAATCATATTTTTCTAGAGTTACTTAACTATTTTTTAGCAATGCTTGTATTCTCAGATCCAAGACACGTGTTTAACATTTGAGATATGTTCCTAGCCTGAGAAATAAAAAGTAATAACAAAAAGAACAATTCAACTAAAAATATGGCAAAACACCTATTTTTTACAAAATATCCAATATTAATTAAAAACATTACATAGTGACATGTTAAAGAATAAACTATTGAAGGATGTGTCATGTCGGTTTTCGTAGAATAAGACTTTATCAATTATTGAGTCAGTGTTGATATTTGGCATAAACTCTTTTTTAATATAGAAGGAGACAAAGATAGAGCAAAAAAGTAAATAAATAAGAAGAATATAAAAGAGGAAATTAAGTAAAGAATTGAAGAAAAATACATAAAAGGAGACTAAAATCAATGATTACAATAGAAAATGCCACAACAGAAATAACATGGAAGTTCTCCTAAACAACCACATAACCTAATTCATAGTTTTGTCCTAAAATAAAAAATGAACTGGGTTGATATAAACATAGGCTGATTTAATTTAATGTAGAATATTTTTTTAATTCTTTTTAATACATATACCAAAAATACAAATACGAAAAATTAACAATGGGCTAGAGCCCACCCATCCTTTGGGGTGGCTCTGCCCTAGGTGAGGATCGAGCAGAGGGCGTGGGGGCACTAGTGATTTACGAATTGCTCTTTAGGGAAAAATAAATACAGAATGCCAAGCTCTAGGGCAAAATAAATACGGAGAGATAGCTATCTTAGGGACAATACAATAATTTGTCTTTATAATTAATTAATTAATAATAATAATAATCTACCATAAATTGAACAAATAAATTAAGTGGATTAAATGGTGCATATAATTTTGGTTTTCGCACCGGAATTTTCCTTAATAATAATAATAATAATAATAATAATAATAACTATTATTATTATTATAACAAATTACTATTTCAAAAAGTTAAAAATACTTTTTCCCTCTGTCCTCGCGTATTATCTTCTAATCTTTTAACCTTTCACCGTAACTTATACATCAGTTTTTGTTTTTATATGACAATAATTTTATAAGGAATATTATTCTTAAATCAAAAGCTTTGTGTTTTTAGTTGATTTGCATTTTTTGGATAATTATCGCGTGTAGAGTTGATATGTTTCTCTTTCGATCGCCCACATTCTTGATTTTATTGTCAAATTAGTAAGAAAAGTTAGATTAACAATTTAATGAAAATGAATTCTTTTGAAATTTCCATTATATCGCCATGATAAATGTATTGTATGGTGGAAATGTAAACTAAAACTATCTGGTAACATTTTTTTAATCATCAATGTTGTTATTAATAGAGAGATACTGGATAAATTCAAGTCGCATGGTCAGATAGAGCTCATCAACCTGAAGATGTGTGCAACGCCAGGTCGCAAGATTGTTGACCATTCAGGTCATACAAAAGGTTGCCAAGAGGTCGCAGAGGAAGCTGGAAATGTGTATCATAAGAGGCTGACCTACATTACGTCAGCTGATAATGTCAGTGCTAATCCAGTACATTCAGCTCAATACACTGTCAAATAGTACTGTAGCACTAGTGACCACATATTATAGGTAGACGTTACAGAGTATACTTTAGCATTTCTAACCACATATTATAGTGCTACATTTATCATAAATGTTGCTATAAATAGCTGTAACATTCTCTGATGTAATCATTTAAAAATGATTGAATTAATATACATTTAACATGTGAACGTTTTCACTTGTGTCATATATGAGTTCTTTGCCTTCTTTCATGGTATCAGAGCATGTTCTTGCCTGACTCTGAATACCTCTTCCCTCTTTATTCTTCTCTTCCCTTCTTATTTCTCATAGAGGGCAACACCACTCCATCACATGAGGCTCAGGGGAGCTCTCATCCAGTTATTCCGAATAACACTCTATCTTCACAAAATTCAAACTCAGATATTCAGCTACAAAATTAGCTTATTTCGATCAATTTAAATGATTCAAATTACCTACTTTGGAAAATACAAGTTTATACAGCCGTCAGAGGATACAACCTTGAAAGCTACCTCACAGGAGAAATCAAATCTCCACCTCAGATTGCAGAAGGATCTATAAACCCTGAGTACTCAGGGTAAGGCAAGATCAGTTGTTAGCATCCTGGCTTCTCTCTTCTCTTTATAGAAATCTTCTTACCATGATGGTTGGCCTCACATCCTAAAAAGAGATATGGAAAACTCTTGAGTCTAACTTCTCCAGTCAAACTGCAGCCAGAAAAACACAATACAAGATGCAGCTTTCCTCTATCAAGAAAGGAACCATGAGCATTAGGGACTATGTCAACAAAGTAAAAACCTGCTGCGACATGCTAGCTTCTGTTGGCCAACCAGTTTCTAAAGAAGATCAATCAATGCATGTTCTTACTAAGCTAAGAGGAGATGTTGACCCAGTGGTGGTACCAGCTACATCTAGAGTCACTCACCCACTCTCAGAAACATTCTACCAATGTTACTAAGCTGTGAAGCCAGACTGGAAGCTGGAAATTCATCAACTCTCATCAATAAAGAAGGTTCAAGCCCCACTATCAATTTCACTACTCAGTTCTCTGGTCAGAAAAGAGAAACCTGGACTGCTGCAGGAGCTAATAGAGGAAGAGGTTGCCACCTTGGAAGAGGTGTCAGAGGAAGGAATAATAGCAATAGAGGAAGAGGTGGAAGAGGTTTCAGACCAAGAAACAGGCCGCCTTGTCAAATTTGTGGTTATTCTAAACACTCTACTGACAAGTACTATTACAGATTTGATGCTACCTACACTCAAAATGGCTCACACATTTCTGCGAGCTCCTACACAGTCTATCTAGTCACTCAGTCCATTGATCCCTTTGCTAGGTCACTAATGTCTGATTTTGGTAGTGATGCGAGTTAGTATGCAGATTCAGGAGCTTCTAATCATGTCACTAATGACCTCGCCAATCTCAACATCGCCTCAGAATTCTAAGGGAATAACAAGGTTCAAGTTGAAAATGGACCAGGTTTGTGCATTTCTCATATTGGTAATTCTCAGTTTAAATCTAGCAACAAATCCTTCTTACTCAGAAAACTTCTTCATGTTCCGCACATAACTAAATACCTCATTTTTCTCAATTTGCTCAAGATAACTCTGTGTACTTTGAATTTCATTCTACTTCTTGCGTGTTAAGGATCAGGTTACCCATCAAACCCTTCTCGAAGGCTCTCTTAGGAATGGATTTTAAATTTTTGACATACAACTCACCAACACCCCTACTACTGATTCCAATCATGCACCTGTTTCTCTTAGAAGTCAAGACTCTAGTACCTTCATCAATGAGCTCGGCAATAACAATAAGCAAGCAGATTTGAAGTTATGGCATCTTAGACTAGGGCATCCTGCCAATAATATACTACATAGAGTTCTCAAAAGCTGTAATTTCTCTTTTTCAAATAATAAAACAACCTTTTCCACTTATTGTGCTTATCTCCAGGGTAAAATCCATAAGCTACCCTCTTCTCTCTTAGAAACTGAATATACAAAACCCTTTGATCTCATACATACAAATGTTTGGGGTCTTGCTCCCATAAAAATTTTTCAAATGGATTTTCTTACTATGTTTCCTTATAGATCATTATACTAGATACATTTGGATCTATATGCTAAAACACAAATCTGATGTGATCAATGCTTTCACTCACTTACAAAACCTCATCCTTACTCAGTTTCAATCTAAAATAAAGTCGGTACAAAGTGATGGAGGGGGAGAATTCATAGATCTCACGAACTTGTGTCACTCCTTCGGGATCCATCATAAAATCTCTTGCCCTTACACTCTTGAACAGAATGGCCTTGCCGAAAGAAATTATAGACACATTTTTGAAAAAGGACTATTCCTTCTCTCTCACTCTCATTACCTATCAAATATTGGGGTGATGCCATTACCACTGCTCTCTACCTCATCAACACATTAACCTAAAAAATCATTCAATATAAAATCCCTCACCAGCTCCTACACAATCAAACTCCCAGCTACACTCATCTTCGACCATTCAATAAACACAAACTCCAATTCAGGTCTCAACCTAGTACCTTCCTTCGCTACAGTGAACACTATAAGGGATTCAAAGTCTTACTACCAGATAGAAAGGTCATAATCACCAGAAATGTGATCTTTGATGAGCTCAAACTTCCCTTTACCAAGAATTCTGGACCTCACTCCTGCTCCAATATTCAACCTTCTATACTTGGTCCACCTCCTCTTATAATAGGCGAGGAATTATGTGGTAATTAATGGTTTAAAAGTATATTTTTGTGCACTTCATATTGTCATATATATTGATTTCTCGTATATATATTCTTGTGGATAAACGAGCACCAATTGCATATTTTTCATTTATTTTGCAGTATTAAGTTGCTCGATTGATGAGACGATGATTTAAGGATGCTAAGTAGCCGAGGAAGCTCAATACTTAAAAGGTAACGAGAGACGAGAATGAGCGAATCGACAATAAAGTACTGCAAGGAGAACTTGTCAATCGATGCGAGTATCGATGTGGCGTCGACGCCTACGAGCTGCCCTCTTTGATCGACCACATGATCGATGACCTATCTGACGAAACCCTCTGTTGGCGTCGATTTCCCCCCATCGATCGACGCACTTGTCTGACAAAAGCCTTTGTTTCTGTCGATTGACGCCCGTCAATGCCGATGCAGAAATCCTATTTTTGGAAGAATTCTCTTATTCTGATTTTTAGAAACTTATATATATCCTTCCATACATCAGAAAAATCAGGCTTTTAACACTTCTAGGGTTCCAAGGCAAGAAAAGAAGACCTCTTTTGGGGAGAAAAGAGAGAAGAATCTATCAATTAATTCTAAGGAATCGAAGGAAGACGCATGGATCAAGCAGCAACATTCTTACTCCTTCTATCTCAATAAGAACAATGATTTCTCTTTTATTTTTCTTTTATATTTTCATGAACACCATGTGTGAATAGTTTATTAATTCCGGTCCTTGCGACGTTGAAACCCATCGATTGATTATGTTCTAATTAATTCTCGTAATATTTATTTAATTCTTCATATGAGATTGTTTGTGTTATTCTATTTTCATGAAATGATTGCTTAATTTCAGATTTAGACTGATAATCTAGATTAGGGATTAGATGTCAATTGCTAGAAAGAGAGCTACAATCCGTGCAATTGTTGTAGTTTCTACTTCACTTGTAGCAAATAATGGTCGCGCATCATTAGGGATAACACAACATAAGTTAAATAAACCGAGCTTATGAGTTTATTACTTAGATTAGCCTATTTGCCTAGTGTTTAATACTTTTATTGGATTAAATCTAGAGAGCTTATTCTAGGTTGTTAATTAATTAAGTTTAATTGAAGAGCTTATTTTGATTAAATATTCGATAAGGGTAAATTCGAGTAGCAAAGTTTGTTGCTATTTAGGGCTTTTAGTTTCATAAGAAAAGTGAATTATGATATTACAATTGGTTAGATGAATCGATCGAGGGTGGAAACTGAACTTGGACTGTAGTTTTCTCATTATTATTAATCTCATATTAATCCTCTTACGTGTTTCCTTTGCTAAGTTTATTTATTTTGATCTTTATTTCTTTCTTAGTTCTCATTAGTTAGTTCATCATCTTTTAATCCCTTTATTATTAAATACGAATAATCACAAATTAGTCCACACTTCTCGTGGGATCGACCCTTACTTACCGCTTCTACTAGTTAGTGGAGGAAATTCGAGGAAAAATAAAAATATTAAATTTATAGCGTAACGATGCGCGGTCATCTTGTAACAGTCCCCAAAGAAACTACACCATCAAAGACCTCACCACAATCACATGGGACCTCATCACAGTCACCAGCAACCTCACCTCAACCTCATAATCAGTCATTTATACTTGGTCCACCTCCTCTTATACCAGTTCCCCAGGCAGCGACCACTCCACTATCATTCGCGGCCTCATCTCAATCCTCTGGGACCTCACCACAACCTCATATGTCACATCATTCCAGCCCTACTCATTAGACAATCTCACTACCCCCAGTCAATCTAGTCTCTCTACTATTCTTCTTACTGTTGAATTACCAATTATGAGTTCTCCACATACTTCTCCTTTTCTTTCTGGACCAGGTACTAATTCTTTTGCAGGTAAATACCACATGATAAGATGAGCTAAAACAGGAATTTACAAGCCCAGGGTGCTCAGCACACAGCTCCTTGATTTCAGGGAGTCTTCCTCCTATGTTGAAGCTTTAACTCATCCCAGATGGAAAGCTACTATGTGTGAAGAGTATGCAGCTCTCATTAAGAATCATACATGGTCTCTCTCTGAGCTACCTCCGAAGAATTCTCTGATTGGTTTCAAGTGGGTGTTGAAACTGAAAACTCATGCTAATGGAAATACAGATTGGTATAAAGCCAGATTAGTCGCAAGATGATACAATCAAGTGGCAAGTTTTGATTTTTCTGAAACTTTCAGCCCTGTTGTGAAAGCCACCACTATTAGAGTTGTTCTCTTTATAGCTGTAAACTGTAATTGGTCGGTAAGGCATATATTTAATTGGGTTAAGCTTATTATAATACTAGTTGGGTTGGGTTATTTTATAATTTATCACAATTTTTTTGGGTGTGAGGTATTTTTATTTAAAATCTAATTATATTACACAAATCCCATCATATTATATATAAATAATATAAAAAATAAATAAACGCTTAGGCCCTGACTAATCCCCTAGGTGTTGCTCTGGCGTTTAGCATCCGCCTAGAAATTATTGAATGCACCTAACACCTCCTTGGCCACCACCATTGCCATTAACTTGATCCGCCAGTATTGGCAGAATAATTGCGTGATTGTTACCAATCAGGCCTCCTATAGGAACACTAATAGGTATACCTGTCATCACAAACTCGGATCTCTGGCTATGTCGAGGCATAGGAAATGAGTTGTGAGACTGTATATTGCGTTAACGGAGGATAAAGAGCCAAAATAATCCTAGAACCATTCAAATATGCGTCGAATTCATATGAGTTGCACTTGTAAAACCAATGTTCTTAACTACAACTCCTGCATATAACACACCAAAAAACTCCTATTTATATTGTTGGTAGAAGTCGTAGGCGAGTGGCTTTCTTTTCTATTCTCTCTTTACGAATAGAGTATTAATTTTGGGGAAAACGAACCCAAGTATACACTCCACATAAGAGAAACTCTTTTGCCTACTATGTTGATAAGAAACTCTTTTTCCTCTTAAATGATGGATTTACACTTACATTTTTGCCTATCTATTACCCCACCACCCCATCCCAGTCTCTCTTTCTTCTACCCTAATCAAACACGTGATTAAAAAATTGAAATTTTCATCTCTTCACTGAGACGAGATTTTACAAAAATAAAATTGAAATTTTGAGTTACGGACATGGAACTCACAAAAGTCGAGAATCGTGAGTTCCCGACATTTTTGTTTCACCATATCGGGAAATCATTTATTCACTCTGAAACTCACAAAAAATAAATTTTCACCATCTTGTTAACTCAATTTCAAGCTACAACACACATCAATGAACAAGTATAATAACCATTTCAAATAAGCACATCTCGCGATATTAAAACTTTAAAAAATCTGGTCTGCAAATGTCAAGACCCAAATCTATCTCCAACTCTTCCTCGTATTCTCCTAAATAGGGGAATCCCAAAGCAAACACCCATATATCAAACTGCCCTCTGATCCTGTTATTGATATTGTTTCATTCATTTTTTAGAAAGATACATGATGGGATTCACACGCTCATTGATTCTTCATCCGGGCTCACGGTTTCATACTCAAACTTCATTCTTTGGTAAATTATTATCTTCTGGTTTGCACGGTATGAGTTTGACGTAATTTGATTTTGCTCCCTAATTCACTCTATTGAGTTTATTTTTATTATTAAACTGAAAGGTATTTTGGTCTATTAACCCACTTTGTGTGTATTAAAAAATTTCCTTCTAATCCTAGGCAAACAAGTTTTTCTTATATGGGGTGTTTATTTGGATGCATTTTTTCTTTCTTTTACCTCGATTAATCTTGATAAGAAATCATGCAATAAAAATCAGTTTTATGAATTTAATAAATCAAAGTGTTCGACGCAAGTGAAAGGTGAAAAACGCGGTGTTTTATCGCTCTCTTGAATGATTTGGTATCACAATATATACAATTGAGTAAAGTTTATACAAATACTGTGTTTTATGATATTATATGATCCAATCAATAACATTGAAAGTCTGTTGCTTCATTATTTTTATTTGATTATTTCTGAAATTATAAGCTTATAATGTAAATCAAAAGAAAGAAGAAAACTGTTGGAATTCATAAATACGAACACTGTGCTCGTGCAACGAAAATTTTAAATTTTTTTTAGATCTATACTGTTAACAAATATATTTATATAATAAATAATCAAGAGAAAGCATGAAAACCTTATAATAAATCCAAATCCGAGTTCAACACTAAGGTATCCACGTAATTAATTCTCCGACTGCAAGATTCAATTCCAGTGTATTGCTACCGTAAATAAAGTTATGAAATCTCACGAAAGCTCAAGAACTCCCGATCTCATAATCAAGAGAATTTGGTATGATATTTTTCTAAAAACACTCTCTAGTCAACTATGACTCTATATTATATTTATACTAGGTAAATAAGAAAACTCTAATCCTAAAAAGGGTTGGACTATCCAATACATGGGCCCAAAATAATTTTGGCTCAATTACCTTTATTAACATTACATAGATAATTAAATACAAATTCAATTTAATTTAATTAAATAATTTATATCAAATAGAAATTAATATCATAATTATTAACAATAAAATATTATAATTTCAAATTGAATATTTATTACTTTCTTGATACACTCTTAAGTCAGAAAAGTAATCGCATATAGTGTGACCCTATAGTCATTTATATATGACATCAATCTAATGATGATCCAAACAAAACTCCTAGACGACTTAGTTGGACGAACTCAATATATAAAGAACATTCACTTGAACTCAGCAAATTATAATCTTTATACAAAGTTTTGGTGAAATTCATTTCATTCCAAATCACTCGGTTAAGTTTAAAATTTATCAAAGTGTCTATCTAAATGGCTTAACCAATTTATCTCATCTTTATTAGTCGACAACTAGACCATACTTAACTACTATATTGAATATGTCTCTTGCATTGGCAGTGACTTTAGTCGACCTAATATAGAGATTATGAGCGATCTCTCTCGAAATTCCAATCGAACAATGAATTCTTTCTTATCTCAACTATCACCTTCATTTACACCATGATGTAACCAACACGAGTCATATCTACCCCGAAAAAGAGAGCAAGCATTGATCATGGTCAAATTACATCACTCAACAAACAAGGTGCGTGTTGACCTAAAGTCAATGGATTATCACACACTTTATACACTGCTAAGTTTATAGACAGACAATAAATAACGTCAGCAGGATTTAGCAATACTCTCTAAAGTATACATGGGTCCATCACGAATAACAATTTGTTCATAGTCGTGAGACTAAATGCATTATATAAGAATGTGATGCAGACCACATAGCGACATATATTATATTATCAATATCTCAATCTTGATAATCATGGTTATTTTAAGACTAATGTTCTATCACAATCACCATATCAATATCAATGACAATATTAACTCGTGAGAACATTTATATGAATAATTGCAAACAATCAAAATAATACTTCAATAAATACAATACTTATATATGTAACAATATATATAATAATTATAACTAAATATAATATTTTTAAATTTAATTATATCTATAACATTTATACTTTCAAAAAATCCAATTCCCTTCTGATGACACGACAAGTGGTAAAAGCAGGTAGGCAAAGTAGAAAAAGAAAATTAGTAAAACAAAACCAAGAAAAAGAAAAAAACAAACAAACTTTATATTAGTGTCATTAAAGATTCAACTAGAAACATTTTCCAAAGATTGTAATCAGGGCAGAGGTCACAATAATAGAGATCTTCGTTTATACTCTAACAAGTCACACCCAATTATAACCCTACACGTCATTTGGGCTAATGGCCCTTAATATTTGGGCCTGGTCCCCTCCTCGCCCTGGGGCCCGCCGCTCCACTTGGGCATGCTCAGGCTCAGCAACCACTGCCCCGCCCTCTGCCTCTGCACTGCAGTACAGCCACTGCCTAACTTGCACCAGGGCTGTGTACAAAAAGTTTGTTGTTTTTGGGGTGTGTACTTTTAAAACAAAATAATTATTCTAATTAAATGGTGTTAGACTTTATTGCATGAATACGTATCACATGTATCTGCTAAATAAAAAATAAAATATTATTATGTTGTGTAAAAAAATATCTCAAGAAAAAAAATAAAAATTATACTTGGCTTATGCTTGAAAATTAATATGCTATTTTTGTGCACATGCAATTATATATATATAAGAAAGAAACTGAGCATATATTGACCTCTCTCCCTTTTGTAAAGGCAAACTTAAAATGGCAAATTTTATTAGGTCCCACTACTTTTTTCTCAACTCTTTTCCCAAAGTTTTCCAGATTTGTTTTCTTCGCAATTCTCTTTTTCTCTGACTTTTTTATTTGTGTTGTTGAAGGTTTCTTCACCACTTGGAAAGGGAAAAAAATATGCTGGATAATTATGTGCTTAATTATCATATCCTGGTAGGGGTGTGCAAATCTGACCCGTATTATAAATAAGTACTCCTATCAAACACGGTCCTTAAATATTTTACAATATGTGTATGAAAATTGTGTGGTATTACCAATAAATTGAAAGAAAGTTATGTAATATCAGCCGTTTCGATATTGAGATGATATTGGAAAGTTGATATTTTAGAAAGTATTATTTTATTCAATTTTTCTATTTTTACTAAAATGATGGGAATATGAAAAATAATAAAAAATCTTACAATTAATTAAATAATTAAAATCTCACAAAATAATATTTTATTAAACGAATCAGGTTTATATTGAGTTCTTAAAAAAAATGATTTGATTTTGAATTTATTTTTGAATTAAAAAATTATAGATTATGTTTTTTTTTTTTTTATGTTTTTCATTTATATTCTTTCAATTTAAAATTCAATTTTTGATTTTTTATATACTTTTCGGATTTAATTAATTATTGTATTTATTTGAATTTAAAATTATAGATTTTTTTTGTTTTTATTTATTTTTTGAATTTATAAATATCATTTTCGATTTTATTACAAATTTTTTTTTAGTTTTTACAAATTTCTTGTAATTTCTTTAGAACTCAAAGGGAAAAGAAAAAGAGGAATTGTCGTGGCATAATATGCCAACGGGCCCACCAAATGAGCGCGGGATCACAGATTAACATAAGTTTGATTTGTCTATTAGAATTTTCACTAGCGGGCAAAAATAAATAAATACACCAAATTAATACTCATTGTTCATGCTCTTAAGATAACTGGTGGAAGCAATGCTAAAAAAAATGGCAAACTAAGAAATAAAAAGAAACGAAAGAAAGAAATAAAAGATTAATAAAAAAAAATTGAGTTTGACCTTTGTTAATTTGGCCTCTCAAATTGTTATTTTGTTCCCGGCACTGGTACACGTGTCGGGCAAGGGTTAACGGGCCAGGTTCAGGCAATAAGGATGAAAAGTGGGGCCCAAGAGTCACTCTCACCTACCGAGACGAGAGCGATGGGGCAGAATGTATTAGATTTGTTGGGCCTAATATCTCAGAGTGGGCTACATCGCCTTGCTTTACTTGTCTCTGTAGACTCTATTTCTAGACATCTCTAAAATCTATAATTAAAAAATATATATATTTCATGGAGTATCATGAGAAAAAAGTGTTGTGGGGTCGGAGGATATTAAATAGTGTTGTTCACCCTTCACGCCTCACATGTGGATAGCATAATCATTATTGTTACTTTTACAAATAGCACAATTTGACCTAGTGTAGAAAAACCCAAGCTCACAATGTTGGGCCGAACAAGTTTTTTTTTCCGGACCCACATTATCTCTGTCGTTGGTCCATCACATAAAAGCCCAATAAGGCCATAAGAAGAAAGGCAATGTGAAATTCCGGCATGCTTTGTCTTGAAATCAACACTTCGTAGTTTACAAAGTTGAGGGGAATAAGGATTTCTGTTATAGTAAAGATGTGGTGCAGATATAAATATATATTAGACATCTTTGTAGCTTACGTAGAATGAGTCGGATGTAACCATATCTACAACATTTTTGATTATATATTACTCTTCACATGTTTTTTTCTACGTTGAGAGTAAAATTAATGGAGTAAAATTCAGTTACTGGAAATTGATTAATTATGACTTAAATGCATATCAATACGTGTGATTTTACATTTAAGAGATGGATGTTAGCTTGATAGGGTGATTTATGCGTTTTTCCTTTAAAATGTACATACACATGCCCCATGCTAAGTGCAAATGAATTTAAATAAAATTAGTTTGTTCAAATCGTAATATATTGGATACCCTTTTCAAACGTGAAAGTACATGATTTTGAGCTGACAACATGAATTTTGTTTATTCCTTTAATTATAGATATCAACAATCTTCACCAATTGATTGATATTTTGATGAAATAATCACTGCT
Organism: Phtheirospermum japonicum; assembly: GCA_014905375.1. Lineage (NCBI taxonomy): Eukaryota > Viridiplantae > Streptophyta > Magnoliopsida > Lamiales > Orobanchaceae > Phtheirospermum > Phtheirospermum japonicum. The sequence continues at coordinate 716,770 of BMAC01000130.1, forward strand.
TCTAGAAGAATTTTCTTCCTTTCTTTTTTGCACTTTGTCCTACATTTTTTTTAAGACTTAAAACGTAACAACCGAGTCTTATTGAGCATATTCTCCTCAATTCCTTAATATGGAGACTAACACTGCAAATTATGGGGGTAAAAATCAAAAGTGCAACTCAACTTGCAAACACTCTGGTACTTCAAGTCGGTCTTAATTTCCAGGAAACCCAATATATTATGTGCCAAATAATATTGTATATTTGTATGAACCAACATAGTAAATCCCGGATAGTGAAATGGTCCACTAAAATGTTCAATTTTATATATATCAAGGGTTAATTATTTTTTGCCCCTGCATTTTTCACAATTTACCATATAAACTATTATTTGTGACACACCGTCATACAAATTACGCGCGATTTTTACTTTGCCCCCTGGACCGAAATATTTGTAGTTTTGTAATCATATCCGGATAATGTGTCACAGCCTGATTGCACCACGCCATCCGATTTTGATTACAAAACCACAAAAATTATGATTTAGGGAGCAAATTGCAAATAGTTTGCATTGCGATTTGTTACAAATAATAGTTTGTATGGTAAACTGTGGAAAACGTAATAGTTTGGGGGATAAAAAATAATTAATCTGGCGAACTTTCTCGCGTGATATGGTTATATGCTCGATCCGTCTGTGGTTTTCAAATCTGAGCTTTGGCACTGCTTGGCTGACTGTTGAAATTATGTTAGAGGACACATTTTTGTATTTTAGTTGTAATAATATACAAGGTTAATTATTTTTTATCCCCCAAACTATTACGTTTTCCACAGCAAATAAAATGACTAAATATAGAAGAATGAATTTCAAGTGCAACCAGACAGACCTTAATCTCAGCAACACAAACCACAATACCTTCTTGTCTGAGTTAGATATCTAAACGAACAATCAAAATCTTGTCCTCAGCAGACCAACCAACAATTCAGAAATCATTTTTCCCACAAAGTACAAGATTCACAATTCATTTTCGTCAAACCAAATCGTAAAATCCAGGAAACCTAGACACGAAAAAAAAATCACTAACTAGTTGTCTATATATGAACTCGAACTCAAATGCTCAATGGCGCATCAAAGCTATGGATGAGATAAGTAAGCACCAACGCCAACAACATCAGTCCATATGCGATGCCCTGGTCGATTGCAGTTCCTGGGAAAGGGCGAAAGGCAGTGTAATAATTGCTTTTTCTGCTCAGTTATGCTAAAATAAAAATAAATGCGCCAATAAAAGTTCCAAAAAACAGTAAAAACTGTAAAAGCCATGGTTCTATGATTCTAGAAATGCAGAAACTTCTGCAAGTAAAAAAAAGAAAAGAAAAAAAGAATCAAATTAACCCATTGTGAAAATGCTTTTCAAATAACTCCCTCAAGTTCACAATACTTGTTCTTTTAGCAAAAAAAATAAAAAAATTGGTACACAATTTTTGTTGTTCTACATTTTCAAGGCAATTTTGGCTGTATTTTTCCAATTCTACCTTAACCATTACCCTATATACATTATGGATTCTTTCTTCAAAAATGAGAAGAATATTTTAGTAAGGGCAGTATAGTCATTTTCCTTTATACCATAATTCTTGTGCGCAATGCAAAAACAACAAGTGCTGTGAACCGGATAAGTAGCATAGCAACAACTAGAAGTATTTAGGATGCCAAACTCCTTAAGAAGGCCAAGAAACTAAGGCTTTGTTTGGACATTGTATTTTAGTGATGCAAACATAGAAGAAAAGGCAAGAAATCTACATCATCTAAATAAGAATGTAATTGTCATTTCTATTTTCCTCAAGCTGCACTCGGATAATTTGGGATCACCTAATCAATTATCAGATATTCAAAAGAAATGACGTAATCTGTAGTATATCAAGGCAATCAAAAAGAAAATAACAACAGAAATGCACTTATGCACAAAATGGTTACTCAAATTGTACCTAATATCATCTAAATAAGAATGTAATTGTGATTTCTATTTTCCTCAAGCTGCACCCGGATAATTTGGGATCGTCTAATCAATTATCAGATATTCAAAAGAATGACATAATCTGTAGTATATCAAGGCATCAAAAAGAAAATGCCAACAGAAATACACTTATCCACAAAACGGTTACCCAAATTGTACCTAATCACACCTGAGAATAGTATATAAACCTAACCAGGAATAAGATTATGAATACATCACATATTTATCTCATAAATAAATAATTACGCTTAATTTTCTTGTTTCATACGGTTTCAATCTCCCAGTTAACCAAATTAAAAAAAAAAAAAAAAAACTGTTGGCCAAAAATTAAATCACTTCGAACAAAATCCAAATTATCAATCAGGAACCATCAGAACACCACGACAATAAATAAATAAATAAATCCATAGCTATTCAAATCCTATTAGCGGTCTTATACACATTTGAGTATTTTAAAGAAATGGCAATCACTCAAATAGAAATAATATAAAATCCTAAAAAAAATTAAAAAAAAATAAAATCATAAGGTACATTTATGAACAGATTTTCTACGATTTACTAATAATTAAAAAAAAAAAAAAGGGGAAAAGAATACCGTCACTCGCCGGAGCAGGAGCGGGAGCCATAATCCCATAGCCTTGGCCCTGTACAGCAGGCATAAAGATCGCAAAAACGAGAGCAAATGTAGCAATTATGCCAAATGAAACCTTACAATTGATTGACATTTTTTTCTTTTTAATTTTGCTTTTTCTTTCTCTACCCTATGCAATAAGCCTTCAGAGAACTCGGGTGGCTCTATGCGTAGAGAGAAAAAGAGAAAGAGAGAGAAGAATAATTCACCACCAAATTGGCAAATGGCAAAGCCTTTAGCGCTAATGAAAAAAGGAATATGGCAACAGGTCTTTGTACGGTGGGGGGTAGGGGTAGGGTAGGTAATGGAAAGCATGTTTTCGCTGCAGCTTTTCTATTATTTCTGTTTTTTTCTCTCTTTCGGGTTTCAGTCCAATAACGGATACCTGGAGAAGCGGTGGCCCGTGAAATAGATTAAGGTTAACCCGATATAATATTGGGAAGAATGAGATTTTAGAACAATAGTTCTAGATGATATTGCATATTTCTTCATATTAAATGTTATTTGGTATTTTTCTTTATATTTTTTCTCAATTACCCCTATTACAATTCTAAAAATATTTTTTCAACTTATCATTCTACTATAGAGAGAGAGAGAAGGAGAGGAAATTTACTTGAAGAGAGAGTTGAGATTTGTTTCTTAACATGGAAGTAATAGGATTTATTTAAGGATATATTAGTAATAATATGAATTACTTAATTTTGCTTATTCAGTGTAATATGTCATTTAATTAGGATTGGAGGGAATTTTATTTAGTTTAAAGTAATTTATTGTTGGGTGGACCGACAAATCACTTGATGTTAGACATATATCTATACACAAACTCAATTAGTATATGTATTTTGTATGAAATAAATGCTTGTTTGCATTAGAAATGTTAAAAAATTTATTCATAATTGAGAAATGTATAGATATGAATATGAGAATTGTGAGTGAGAAGAGTATGATGAGTATGAGAAGTGCTGATGAGAAGAGTTGAGGGTGAAAATAGGGTATTTACAAGTAAAAAATATTGATAAGATATGAATTTGGATAAGATTTTCTGAGATTTTTTGGATAACGTGGAGATATTGGATAAATAATAAATTTTTTATATGATAAGATGAGATTTCTTGTGAGAATGTGGAGATTTCGGATAAATAATAATTTTTATTTTTATTTTTAGAGAAGATATGATATTTCATTTTATTTATATATATATTCTTGGATTTTTTCCATTTATAATTAATATTTACTTTAAAATTTTAATTAATAATATAATTTTAATTTTTTTAGGTGTGAAAACTTATTTTTTAAATTCTTTATTTTTATTTATTGAGATAGATGTGATATTCTATTTTATTTATATATCTATCATTAAATTTTTTTTCACTTATAATTAATATTCATGTGAGTACTTTAAAACTTTAATTAATAATAAAATTTTAAATTTTTAGGTGTGAAAAAGAAAAAGAAAAAGAAAAAGGAATTGAAAGGACAGAAGGAAAAAAAGAAATAAAAAAAAAAGGAAAGGAAAGGGAACGTGGGTTGTGCAGAGGTGGGGCCCAGCGCCCCACTCTCTGTCTGGCGCGTGCGCTGCACGCGCCAATATGATTGGCCCGGGGCGGCAGCTGTCTCTCCCTCCTTTTTTCATTTTTCCCTTCATTTCTTCCCCTCCATTTGCTTAAGCCCCTCCCCTCCCCTCCCCAAACCCCTCCTCATTTAACCATCTCCTCCTCATCCCCTCCCCAACCAAACCCTCCGTTACAGATGCTCTAAGGATAGGCGGCGGGGTAGAGTCGATTAGAGCATCTTTAATGCTATTGTGCATTTGACAAAAAGTTAATTCCGCGTAATCATATGCATTTTTATTTCAAAATTCCTTTTCCAATGCAATGTCTATTGGGTCATGTGTATTTGATGTGGCAAAATAAAAATAAACATTGTCTAGGAGAGAGTTCAACTTGAGACTTCGTTTTGGACTATATGACTCAGCAAAAATATTATTATTAAATCTCCACTACCAAGAAGATAGAAAGTTTTTGGGGGGAATCTTCCCGTTAAATATAGAGCTTCGACTGCCTTAAAACCCTTTTCTTCTTCTCAAGTTATATTACTTTTATTTTGTTGCGCAAGCCCCATTAACGGTCATCAATTGGAGATAAGCAGGTTCTTAAATTTCTTTCCTTTTCTATTTTTTAATTATCTTTTTTGGTCTTCACTTATGTTATGCTATAAATAATTTTCATTTTAATTATCTGTATACTGATTTGTGGTGGGTTTTTGCCCAATTTTGTTTCAAGCTGTTTTTTTTTTAATTCGGTTTTTATTTCTTTTGCTAAGTTCTTGGGATAATTCAACTAAAAAAAATGAAGAAATGAATATTATCCAAGAAAAGTGCTAAGAAATTTAAAAATATATCTTAGAACTAAATCTCATACATGAATTAGATCTTATTTTGTAGGGCTGAGTTAATGCAAAACCCAACCCACTATCACCAAGGATTCAAAGACTTTGATAATTAAAATTGTCATTTGTGCAGTATAAAATTAAGCTGTAAAAATAGTGTATTCTGAGATTTTTGTTGTGAATGGTTTAGAGTAAGCCTGATCTTCGTGTTCGCAAAATTTGACATTGAAAAATCTTTCATTGATGAAGAATCAAGATCCCGAAAAGCAAAAAATGATAAACCTTTCACTTACCTATTTCTTATCTGAGATTGTATATTGTATACTGATTCATATAGATATCGATTAATTATTTTAATTTATTTATTCTAATAGTTCTATCTACTAAAATGTTAGTTTACTATTAATAATAGTGGAGATTGCAAAAAAACAAAAAAAAAATGTGACTTTTAAAAGTGTTAAACTATATATGAAAGACCTTTTGTTTGGAAGGTGATGGGAAAGATCTTGATTTATTTAAATGAATCTTTTGTTAGTGTGTACTTTAAGCAGGCTTTGCAATATGAATTTTCAAGACTCAGAAAACTCTTTTGTGCCACAACTTGTAGAGGCAACAGGATCAAATTCCATGGTAAATCAATATATTCCTATGAACCCAACATTTAGCCCCAACTATATCTTCCATCCAACGAATGCAAACATAATTCCTCTTACTAGCCACCAAAATGGATCTAACTTGTCATTCCAACAACTATTGAATACCCTACATACCCCTTTCACCCTACACAAACAGCTCCTCCCAAGAAAAGTACTAAGAGGAAAGTTATAGAGTTGAGTAGTTCTCATATATCCGACATTGACCTTGCCAATACGAACTGGAGTAAAGCTGAAGATGTAGCATTGACAATGGCTTTCCTTTACATCTCACTCGATGCGGATGTTGGCAATAACCAAAAAGCTCCAAGAATGTGGGATCGCATATTCAAAGTTTGGAAAGAAAACATGGGGAGTGAATGCAATAACTCTCGTACCAGCAATAGCCTAAGTTGTCGTTGGCGAAAGATACATAAAAGTGTTACCAAGTTCCATGGACTGTATGAGATGTTGGAACGGAGTCCACCTAGTGGCGCCAACTTAGACGATATGGTTGTCTTCTATGTTTTGTCATCTTAATTAATCATTTTTTTTTTCACTTTTGCTAATTATTTTTTTTATTTTATTGTGTATTATAGAGGAGGCAGTCTATACGCATATATCAGGATCGACATGAGGGCAAAACATTCAAGTTTGAACATTGTTGGGAGATATTAAGAAAGAATCCAAAATGGTGCACAAAATATCTTACGAAAACAAATGAATCTAAAGAAGGAACAGTGTCTGGAAGTGGAGATAAATTGACAACAAATACTGTTTCCCAAACTGATGGTAAAGAAGAAAAACCAAACTCTATGACATCAAAGGGAATGATATTGATGGCATTGTGCGACCTGAAGGGAGGAAAGCTTGTAAAGAGAGAAATAGGAAGTTTAACGAAGATATTATTGTGGTTGATGCTCTAAAGAACCTCCATTCCACATTGGAGAAGCAAATTCGCTTCACATGTGAGGAGCTAGATTTAAAAAGAGAAAGTAGGAGGAAGGAATTTGAGTTGAAAGAGCAATTAATGAAGAAGGAGATGGAACTTAAGATTGCTACTCAAGAAATGAAGTTGAAAAAAGAAGAGCTTCGAGAAAAATCTCAAAAGAAGGAAGAGTAAATGCGAGAAAAGGCTCAAAAAAGAGAAGAACAATATCGTTTTCTAAGTCTAGACGTTAAAACTTCTCAGAAAATTTGCGAAAGATATATGAAAAAAATAAAGCTCGAATGTTGAAAGATTGGAAAAAAGATGGACTCTTTGGGGATAATTCAGTAAGTGTGGATCCAATAATTTATTATATTTGTTAAATTTCAATTTTTGTTACTTGTTAAATCCATTTATTTCATACTTGATGTTCTTTAATGTAGTTATCTTGAGTTTTTCACTTATCCCCTGACTTCTTTTTTCTCTTTTTTTTTTTTTGGTATTTGTTTCAACTGAAGGAAAATGACCCAACAATTGATTTTGATGATGAAATTAGCACTGGTGAAGATGCAGTGGTTCAAGAAGAATGATGGGCATAATAGTGTTCATATTTTGGATTTTATATTTAAGATTATTTTGTCAATTTTCTTGAAAACTCGTGTATTTAGTTAGTTTTGTTTTGTTAATTTTCTTCAAAACTCCATGTATGTAGTTGGCTTTGTTTTCTCAATTTGCTTGTAGACTGACTATTATTAATTTATTTAAGTGGTTATGATATGTTAAGTTTTAAATTCTCTACAAAATGAGTTGAGCGGATTGAATGCGAATAGATGCAAAAACTCATCACATAGTCTTTTTTTTTTCTCAACTATTGTAGCAATCTAAACAATATTTATATAATAGCCATTAAAATACCAAAATGACAAATCCATAAGAGATGCGACAAACGTAAATCTTAAATAAATTCAGTGTCACCGTATACATCCCATAGATGATTAATAAGATCAGACTTTAAATCATTATGCACCCGTTTATCTTGAACTTGATTCAGACGATCAATCATTTTTGATACAAGAAAAGCATAATCATGTTCCACATCAACATCTTGAACAACTTCTTCACTATGAGGTTTCCAATCTTCAGGATTCATGCCTTGACTATCCTCACTCTCAATTATCATATTGTGTAAAATAATACAAGCCTTCATTATCATTTCCAAATCCTTTACATTCCACATACGTGCAGGGCCCCTGATAATATTCTATCTACCTTGCAGTACTCCAAATGCTCGCTCGACATCTTTCCTCGCGGCTTCATGGTGATTGAAAAATATTTTCTCTTTCACAGTAGATGGTTGAGATATTGTTTGTATCAGAGTGGCATATGATGGATAAATTCCATTAGTCAAGTAATAACCCATATTGTAATGATGCCCATGTACATTGAAGTTGCATGCAGGAGCCACACCGTTAATAATATCATCAAACAATGGTGAACGATCTAGAACTGAAATATCATTGTTTGTACCTGCCATCCCAAAGAATGCATGCCAAATCCATAAGTTCTTTGAAGCAACAATCTCTAGAATAAGAGTTGGGACCCTTTTAAAGCCATTCGTATGAGTACCATGCCATGTTGTGGGACAATTCTTCCAGTGCCGATGCATGCAATCTAAGCTACCAAGCATACCAGGAAAGCCTCGAGTCTCACCTTCTTTAAGTAATGAACCAATATCATACGCATTTGGTTTTCTAAAATAATCCCCTTCAAAAAGCTCAATCATCGCATTATAAAAATGCTTTAAGCTCTCAATCGCAGTGCTCTCCCCGATTTGAACGTATTCATTGATTCGAACTTTTGTGTACCTACTTTATAAATATTTTTCAATTATTCAAAAGTTCGCTCGCAAGAGTACGAGTTCGTATGTAGGTTGGTAAGTTGAACCGAGTCGACCTCTCGAGGAAAACTAGATTCGGAAGTGTTTCTCATGTTTGTCGTTCAAGAATAAGAAATAAAAATAAAATCCTAATCTAAACACATAAAAGCAATGAATTGATCTAAACGAAGAATAATAAAATTCAAGGGTTTTGAAAAGATTTAGAAAACTAGGGTTCTAGAGCTTCGAATCGTTTTCACGATCTATTGGGATAAACCCAGTTGATGTTTCACGACGATTCTAGGCTCTAGACCCATAAGATCTAGCCAACAAACTTCATCAATCTCAATATCACAACACAAACGCAATCAATTATACAATTCATCATACAAGTTGGGGGGTTTGTTTGTTTTGATTGAATTATTCTAAATTAACTAGCAAGCATGAATTGAAAGCATTAGAACTAATTAAACTAAATTAAAACAAAAGGAATTAAAGACTTACTAATTAAACTATGACGAAAAGCAGCGTTTCGGTGTCGAGATCTTGAATCTAAGCTATCTAATCTATCTAAAAACTAATCTAAACTAATCTTAAGCTAGAGATTTAAAACTAATAAATTTAAAGAGAAACTAAGAAAATAAACGACACTCGTTGGGGTTGTCAGCCCCTAAAAGGCCTTAAAAACCTTAGGAATATTATGTATTTTCGAAAGTGAGGGATGGGGGGTATTTATGGGTGTAGGTGATTTGGAAAAGGGGTCAAAATTAGGGTTTCTGCCCCTTCTAGGACGTTCAGCACTTTCCATGCCAGTTGGGCCCAAAGACATCCCTTCTAGAAGGCCCAGAATCAGGAGGTGCTGCTAGCCCAGCTTTCTATACCGGTTGGGCCCAGCGACAGCCCTTCTAGAAGGCCCAATTTTCGCCGGAAAGCTCGTTTTCGTTGAATCTCCACTCGTACGCCCACCCTTGAAAACTTCCAAACTTAAATACTTCAAAATATCTGAAATAAACATAAAATTAATTAATTATAATTAAATAACGATAAAATAAGTTGGAGATAAGAAAATATGAAAATGTGTTCAATCTATCCAACTTATACCGAAAACAATAAGAAAAACGAACTAAAATCAAGACAAATTCATGTTAATCATTCATCAAGCGTATCAGCCGCACAACCATATGCAAGCATTCGTATTGCTGCTAGCATTTTTTTTAAGGGACTTAGCCCATAATTACCAACTACGTCAACTTTTTGCGTGAAATAATCGTCATAACTTTGAATTGCAGTTGAAATTCGATTAAACAAATTTATGTCCATCTGAAACCTGCACCTAAAATGCTCTGGTGTATACTTTGATCTCTCACCATTAAAGTAGTCATTCATAATTAAAGCATGGCATTCTTGTCTTTCACGATGAATGTAGTGTCTACTTGAGCATTCATAACTATATTTTCTGTTGGTCAACATCGAAAAAATTAGCAAAGGAACATGGACTGCACAGGTTTGAACCATGTTACGTGTCATCGCAGTGTTTAAGCTATCTTCTTCCATCGGATCATCTAATATTTGTCTTGTAAGCGAAAACTCATCGTCGCTTGAGGATGACTTGTTAGAGCCTGATTCGTATTTCATTGAAGACATTAGTTCCAACACACCTTACAAGAAAAGAAAAATAATGTCATATAGTATAAACATGACAATCAACAATTTCTTTTAGAAAAAACAATATCTAGGTGAGCGTTGCATAAGCGACCCTTTTTTTCCCATCTTTTTTCCCTTAAAGATAAATATTGTGGTTATGATTTATTTTTATGGAATATATAAACGTTGAATTTGAAATAGTTAATAGAAGTTAATATAATTAGAAGATCATTTGAATACCTTATTCATGCACAGTCAGTGATCCTCAAAATTAAATAATAACTTATTCAAGATATATAGCAAGATATATTGATTTCACTTCAAAGTATAAATCGCAATGTATATCAATTCAACCTAAAACGAGACAAGTTTTCCAACACAAAGTAATTTTTATAAGCAACAATTACCAAGAAGCTACATATTTCTCCATAGAAGTTGATTTAGTTATAAGGAGAAATTCAACAAACAGTTAGTGTGCAGTTTATGTGTATATATATCATCTTGTTCAATCTAAATTAGGTTAACTATATGGTGCATAAGATTTGAGTGTCTCCAAAATAATGAGCAGAAATAAGAAAAACATACCGTTGAAGATATATCACAAGTGAGAGAAAATGGGGTGTGATAATGGTGATGGCCGAGAGTTACAGAAAGAAGTTACTCTTTCTTTCCTTCTTTGCAATTTATTTTTATTATTTTTGACAAATAAACTATTTCCGCATTGGAGAAGTTAAATGAAATTGGTGGAGTCCATTTATGGAATTAAAACACGTAGGTATGAGACATAGTCTATTTTTATGCCACATAAGCGCCAAATAAGAACAATGCACCTTAGCAATAAAGATGCTCTTATAAAAGTGTGTGTATATGTGTCGTGCGCGTGTATAGTATAAAAAATATCGCTTCTACACTTATCTCTTTTTGTATCTTTTTTATATATTATATTTTGAAAAATTATCATATAATAATTCATAAATTACAATATAGAAGAAATAAGAGAGGTTTGTGATGATTTCCAATCTTTTGTACTAGATAATCAATGAACTAAAGAGAATAAAGAAGTAGTGTTATTATAAAGACGAAAGACTTTTATTATTATAAGTATAAAGGTAGGGTTTTAAGGGTTTCATGGGTAATTCACTAATATAATATATAATACCTCGTATGGCCTTAATTTGATGCGACGTAAAAACAAAACTTTCTAAGAGAAACTCAATGGCATAAGATTTGGTTGAACGAAAAAGAGTACAACACTACTACCTTTGAACATCATCATTCTAAATCTTTGAGTTTGACGTATGTCGATCTGGTGTACCGATCTTTTGAACAATGATGTTGGCAATGCCTTCATGAATAAGTCTGTCAAATTATCACTTGAGCGACTTTGTTGGATATCAATATCGACACTCTTTTGGAGATCATGTGTGTAGAATAATTTTAGGAGAAATATATGTTTTATCTTTTCACCTTTTATGTTAAGTTGTGTGATACTCGAAATACATCTTTTCAAATTTTATATTGTCCAAATGTTGCCTCATTAAAATCTTATCAGAAAAACTATGTGGGACAAAAGAAATTTGGTCAGAGGAAAAAGAGTACAGTTGATCCATTGGTTTCAATCATTAGTTCTCGTATATATCATCTATCTCTATTCAATTAATATCTTCTAACTTTGAAGTATAATACACTTCACAAATTCTTAACTCTTGATGAGTTTTATACCAAATGTTGATGTTATCCATTATTATGTGTAATGAATTTATCACGTCAAAACCTTCCAAGTAAAAATCAAATGAGAGAAATATTTGAGTGAATGGAAAAGAGTACATTATTCTTTAAAAATGCCCATAAGGTTGCGTTATTAAAAACCTCACCAGGAAAACTCAATGGGACAAAACCTCAACTAAGGGAAGAAGAGTGGAATGCATATTTCATCATATTAACCGAAAATGCTACAAATATGCTTCAAGCATATTAAGAACCTTCTAAGATCTTATTGAATCCATGACCTTATTCTATATTGTCAATTGAATGAAATTAAATTTCAAGTTTCAATATCATCCACACGTACAAAAATACTCTTGTGACATAAATAACTATTTTGATATTATTGATAATATGTTTTCATATGAACGAACTTCTAGTCCGACATATAGGATTCTGAGATTGCATATTCACTCTTGACCAATAGATTGTGTCGATAACTTTTACTTAAATTCAAAATATCATTCTCGCTATCATTGAGCTAATGAGTAAAAATATCATCGACTAGCTTTATTATTGATTTATTTTATCCCATTATATAGGCATATATTATCGAGATCCTAAAATTATCATCTAGTACCTGAACTCATTCAAGGGTTTATGATTTAGTGTGCATGCTTACACTACTGGAGCACAACGATTAATAAAAAGGCCATCACAAATAACTTACCCATATAAAAGAAAAATTTTAGAATCAATCATCATCATGCTTTAGACATGTCATCTTAATCGTATTATATATATATATAGATAGATCGATGGGTTCGGGTCGTAATTGGGCTAAAACGAATCAAGATGAGGGTTGTTGTCCCATTGGGCTGAAAGATGAGGGAAGGCCCAAAATTGGTTAACCTAGTAAGTAATGGAAGAACGTTAGAGTTCAGCCCGTCAAGGTCCAATGATGGAAAAGCCCATGAAACTCCACTTATCATACCTATAAATACCTTGCTCGACTTATTAGATGGAGGTAAGTAACATTCTCACAAAGTACTAGTTTCTTGAATTAAGATCTTTACTCTCAAGCTGACTTGATCGTCGGAGGGTCTTCGCCGGATAAGCCCCCAGCTCCTCTAACGTTTATTTGTGATGCAGACAGTGACCCAATAAACAACTTACATTTGAAGAGTATCATACTTGGAGCGATACAACATCACGCGCGCGCGCGCGCGTGCACACACACACACACACACACACACACACACACACACACATATATATATATATATATATATATATATATATATATATATATATATATATAGGAATTGGATCCAATGGGTCCAATTATTAATATGAGTTCGTAGGGCAAAATCATAGCCATTCACTAGATTTAGATATAATGGATATAAACTAAATGGAGTATGGCCGACGAATAAACATATATTATGTATTATTGTATAATTGTACTACTAACTGTGCATCATCGGACATATAAATGTGCATTAAAAAACTATTAAATGTGCAATAAAACAGTTAAAAATTGATTTGGAGAAACATAACATATGATGCAAACATTATTGGCATTCTAATAATGCATCAATGTACTTCTATATGTGCAATAACATTCGCCTAAATGTGCAGTGAATTTCTGTTTTCATTATTTGGTTTTTGACAATAATCTCAATTAGAATTTTTAAATTTGTTGGGCAAAATGGTATGGATATTGTTACTCAGGTCGTTAGGAATAATATGATACAATTTATTTTGACAATATTTATATTTTTTTGAGACTTAAGAGAGATTTCAATAGGGAAGAATTATTAATTGAGAAGAGAGATAAATATAAATGATGTAGTTTATATTAGTTAATAATATCAATATTCATTTAAGTGTTAGTTGATGCATATTAAAGAATATATTGATGCACATTTAGAAAGACGGAGATGTATTTGTCACCCAAATTAATTTATATCAATTGGATCTAATGTATTCGATGGTTGTGATTTGGCCCTACGGACTCATTTTAAGAAGTGGACTCATTTGATCCACTCCCTATATGTGTGTTTGTGTGTGTATGTATGTTTATATGTTGTGGGATCATGTGAGAATAGATTCATATGTGAGAATAAGAATATTTTTATTTTGAAGAAAATGATGTCATCATGACATCATATGTGATAATGATGATTTTCTCTCTCTCTCTCTCTCTCTCTCTCTCTCTCTCTATATATATATATATATATATATATATATATATATATATATATATAATATTAAAAATTATTTTTATTAAAAAAATAAAAATATATATTTATATCTCCCTGAAATTTTGTGTGATGTATCCGAAATTTGAGTAAAATCCTGAAACAAAGCACAAAAGATTAGTGAATATGTCTACAAAAATATAATTAGGGTTGAGGTTTCAGGGTGTTATCAACGACGGATGGAGCAAAACTTTTGTGTGTTGGCTCGAAAAAATGAGAGGAATCTAACTGAACCGAACGGCCCAAACGGATCACAAAAAGTAGGTTCATATAGAACCCTTTCGGTTTTGTGATTCTTTCCGATGAACCTAATTCTAGTGACCCATTCCGGGCGTCACCGATTCCGTTGGATTCCTCTTATTTTCTCGAGCCACCACACAAAATTTCAACCTTATCCGCTACTGATATCACCTTTGAAACTCCAGCCCTAATTACGTATCACTCACATATTCACCAACTTTCAGTGCTCCATGCCGAAACAACTTTTTTTCACGCAAAGACATTAGAATGAACCATCGCCTTTAAACCCTCCAAGACCCCAACACCATTTTTTTCACCGTGTAAACAACTTTTTCAGTCATTTTTTTTTTTTGTTGGAGAACTAAAAGTAGGAGGTAATTAAAGTCAACTTCGTGCATTTTAAGAAGCATTTAAAAAATATATATATTTTAGTCTGCAAATAAAAAATAAATCACATAAATTAGGAGGTATTTTTTTTTTATACCCAAACTTACACGGAATACAATAAACCATCTCCCTTATATATTAATACAGAGTCCTTTTGGTGTACATGTCTGCTCTTTTTATTCTTCGTTTGAAAAATAAATAATTATGGTGTTCCACTTGCTTATGTGTCGTCTGTATTTAATATCTATCTAATTAATGTATCTACCTTATATTATCCTAATATAAGAATATAAATAGGTCAAATAAGTTGTATTTATAATAAAAATTAAGATAATTTTATTATTAAAATTTTAAATGTTATATATATGTAAATTACGAGTCATTTACAATAATATAAGTACTTAACTAAATATTGGTAACGAATTTAACTTAAATATTAAAATATAATAATAATTATTAATTAATATTATTTTACATGTGTACAATGTGACACGGGTTCATAGTATGAATTTTTTTATTTTTTCTAAGTGTGTAACTAATAATTATCAATAAATTTAATCTAAAAATTAAAAAAGAAAATTATTTAATAATAATAATAATTAATAGATATATAATAGATACGGTTTGAGAATTTGGTATTTTTAAACTTGTATGTAAATAAAATTATTAATGAATTTAATCAAAACTTTAGATATAAAATTATTTAATAAAAAACAATAATTAAAAAATAGCAATCAGCCATGTACAAGGCACGAATTAAGAATACGACATCCTTTAAATCTTTTAATTTAAAATATTTTATTATTATCACAAGAATATGATATATTTATCTTTTGATAAATTTAATATTATACACGGGCAATAAAATAGTAAATTAATTAATATTTAAATCCTACAAATTTTAATAAATTTAAACTCAACTTGGAAAGAAGTTGTTTGCACATTTTTAGTGCTACCACAGCATCTTGCTTCTTTTCTTTCCTTCTCAAAAAATGTTATTTCTCATACAGACTCGCTCCCACCATCTCACCCTTTTGCAGGCAATTTGTATTAGAGCAACTTTATTGGGAGGTTTGGTTGGAGAGGGGATGGTTTGGGGAGGGGTTGGGTT
>BMAC01000130.1:756482-783837 GCA_014905375.1 Phtheirospermum japonicum
CAATAGAAAACAACAAATAAAATAGAAATCTATGATAGTTTATAATAAAATCTTAAAGTTTTGTAAAAATATCTAGGAACATGTAGTTAAATTGATCAGCACTCAATTCATAAAATACAATAGAAAAATTACAATTCATAAAATACGATAGAAAACAACAAATAAAATAGAAATCTATAATAGTGTATAATAAAATCTTAAAATTTTGTAAAAATATCTAGGAACATGTGTTAAATTGATCAGCAATGTCTATCATGTAGATCAAGTAATATAAATTAAAAAATTAGTATTACAAAATTAGTAAGGTAGAATCGCAAGAAACAACCGACAAATGACGAGTAATATCTATCATGTAGATCAAGTAATATAAATTAAAAAAATTAGTATACAAAATTAGTAAAAAACAATGTTTGTTAATAGATTTTTTTAAAATATTTAATATGGTCAATTACATAATATAAATAAAAGAAATTGTTAAAAACTTATTTCAATTAAATTTTTAAAAGAAAATACAGATGACGTATATCTTAAATTTTTGTAAGAATATACAGGAACGTGTAGTTAAATTGATCAATACCCAAAAAATTACAATTCATAAATTACGATAGAAAACAGAATATAATAAATAGAAATCTATGATAATATTAATAAAATCTTAAAGTTTTGTAAAAATATCTAGAAAATTGATCAGCACCACCATCTATCATGAACATGTAGTTAAATTGATCGGCAACCGAAAAATTACGATTTATTCAATACAATAGAAAAATTACAATTCATAAAATAAAATAGAAAACAACAAATAAAATAGAATTCTATATAATAGTGCTATAATAAAATCTTAAAATTTTGTAAAAATATCTAGAAAATTGTAGTAAAATACAATTCATAAAATAAAATAGAAAACAAACAAATAAAATAGAATTCTATATAATAGTGTATAATAAAATCTTAAAGTTTTGTAAAAATATCTAGAAACATGTAGTTAAATTGATCAACACTGTTTATTATGCAGATCATGTAATATAAATTAAAAAAAGATAAAAAATTAGTAAAAATAATGTTTATTAATAGATTTTTTTATAAATATTTAATATGAAAACACGGGTCAATTACATAATATAAATAAAAATTTTTTGTAAAAAATATCTAGGAACATGTAATTGATCAAGACTGTCTATTGGGTAGATCATGTAATATAAATTAAAAAATTAAAATGAATTTTTTTTCTAAAAATATCTAGTAACATGTAGTTAAATTGATCAACACATCATGTAATATAAATTAAAAAATTTAAATAATTTTTTTTAAAAAATATTTAGGAAGATCAACACTGTCTATTGTGTAGATCATGTAATATAAGTTAAAAAAATTGGTATAAAGAATTAGTAAAATTTAATATTGTTAATAGATTTTTTTAATATTTAATATAAAAAACACCGGTCAATTAAATCTATATAAAATCAAAAAAATTTGTAAGAAAATTATTTCAATTAAATTTGTAGAGAGAAAATATGGATGGACAGAAAAAATTGGGTGGATAGAATAGAAAAAATTAAGAAATAATAAGCGTTATCATTGATTTGGACAGCCAGACGAACAAATAGGGATAAAATACAGAATGAGAGGAACAAAATTAGCATAAAACGTGGATAGAATTGAAAAAAAAAAAAACAAATAATAATCCTTACAGACACATACAAAAGAGAAAAAAAAAATAGCGCACCACTTGGAAGCGTAAAATTTAATTTAAAGTGTGCGTTGAATTAGTATAATAGGGTGGATTGTATATATCTATACGGTGGATCTATATGATAAATGAACAAATGTCGTAATCTAGATTTTCTTCTCTATTATTTATTTATTTTTTTTCTGAAAATATCTTAGCAAAAGCTTTATTATTAAATTTCAACCAAAAATATTAAATATATGAAAATGAAATGTAAACAGAACGACAGAGCAATAACTATCATATAACAATGGCATCTCTCACACAGCTCCTCTTTCTCTCTCTACTGTTTCACTCCATTCTTGTCATCAAATGCGATGGTAAATACTACACACTATTTCTAGTTTTATTTTTGAACTAGCCAAATTATTCAATTTACATTTATTTTGCCCCATAAGATTTGCTTTCTTGGATTTGCATTGTTGTTGATTTTTTTGGTGTAATAACTTGCCTTTTATTACTAGGGTTTTGTCATTTTGTCTTTTTATTTAAATCTGTTGAGTGATTGTGAAGAAGGGGAATGAGTGAGATTCCTCTGCTTTGAGAATTATTTTGTTTTGAAATGAAGATCTGAATTCAGTTTCTTCATTTTCCTGGAATCTTTACAAAAAATAATTTGCTTTACTTTGTTGGATTCTTGGATTTGCATTGTGGGATTGATTAGCTGTGTTATGCTTCTGTTGTTGCTTTGTTGTGATTATTATTTATGTTTGCCCAGATTGGATCTCTCTTTTTCCTTTTAATGGTTTTGGATAAAAAATAAAAAAAAATTATATTATTTCATTATATATATGGAAATAGGATGCTTCTTTGTTTAACTTGAGATCTTACTATTTTCAATCTAGCATCTCTTGCACTAATAGAATGTTGTAATTGAGCTTAAATTAAGATTAAAGTAAAGCCAGTTTCCATGCTTCTGTTTGACGCTTTTGATATAGCTACAGAAACCCGTTGAGTTGGTTAAACAAGAGATGCCCTAAACAAAGGTAAATTTCAAAAAAAATAAATAAAAAATAATAACATACTATGTTTGCATCAGTAACAAACATTTGGATTTGGGAATTCTGACTGTTGTCTTTGGTTCTAAGTGAGAATGTTTTTTTGTGCCCTTTTCCCCCAATTTAATTATTAGTCGCTAGCTACGCATCATCACACCAATAATGGAAAATCCGGCAAAGTTTTATTGTCGCTGTCATACATAAAGAGCATCGAAACACAAATTTGGCCTACAATTGGAAAAACCCAAGACAACCAAGAATCGAAGAGGAGAAAGATACGAGGTACGTTCATTTTTTAATTGGTAAAATTAGGGAAAGAGAATTCCTAAAGAGAATTCCTGGGTACGTTTCTTGATTTTGATCAGAATTAAGTTTCTTTTTTGTTTTCTCTTTAGCTTAATGGTTAATCCGTTTGATCTTTTAACTTGTTTTTTGTTTGCCTTTTCCATTGGTTTTGGTTCATATCATTATGTGAAAATCCTTTTGCTAGGACTGTGTGTATTTTATTTTTATTTTTTTTCCATTCTTGGATTTTAATTAGCCAGTACTCGAAAAGGAAATAGATCCCAAAATGGGATGCTATATTTCCCAAAAATTGGTGATATATTGATGTTGCTGTCCTGCTTTTTTACCTTGCTCTGTTTATCACTGTCAGTAATGAAATAAATGTACAATTATAGTAATAAGCTCTGTTATTTTATTACATGTGCAAACAATTTCTTATTCTTCATGTTATGCTCTTTTTATTGAACTACTAAATTTAAAGAATCTCACTGTAATTGTCTAGTGTATAAAATTTCATGGATCATGTAAACACTAGTGTACTACTAATTAGAAACTATATCATTTTCTCGGTTTGTGCAGGATTTTTGACTCGAAATACCAAAAATGACTTCGAAAACAAAAAAGAGAATTGTGACCGAGAATGGCGATACCAGCAACGAGGACTCTGTCCTCGCAACCATGGTCAACAACGGCGAGGACCTTGGGCCCATGGTCCGGCTCGCCTTCGAGACCGGGAAGCCCGAGGCTCTCTTACTCCAGCTCAGGGGCTTAGTCAAGAAGAAAGAAGTCGAAATCGAGGAGCTCTGTAAGCTCCACTACGAAGAATTCATAGTCGCTGTCGACGAGCTTCGCGGCGTATTAGTCGACGCCGAGGAGCTCAAATCCGAGCTCTCGAGCGATAACTACAGGCTTCAGCAGGTCGGCAGCTCGTTGCTCACCAAACTTGAGGAGCTTCTAGAATCTTACTCCGTCAAGAACAATGTCACCGAAGCTATCAAAATGTCCAAGAATTGTGTCCAAATCTTGGATCTCTGCGTGAAGTGCAACGATCACGTCTCCGGGGCACGGTTCTATCCGGCCCTAAAAGCCGTCGACCTGACCGAAAAAAGCTACTTGCAGAATATATCCGTCCGGGCTTTGAAATTGCTGATCGAGAACACGTTGCCGATTCTAAAATCGCATATCAAGAAAAGGGTTTGTAGCGAAGTTAACGAGTGGCTCGTTCACATAAGGAGCGTGGCTAAGGATATCGGGCAGACGGCTATCGGGTACGCCGCGGCTGCCCGTCAGCGCGAAGAGGACATGCTGGCCCGTCAGAGGAAGGCCGAGGAGCGGAGCTGTTTGGGCTTAGAGGATTTGAACTACACGCTCGACGTCGAGGAGATCGACGCGAATTCGGTTCTGAAATTCGATCTCACCCCGCTTTACCGGGCTTACCACATCCATGAGTGCCTTAAAATCCAAGATGAGTTTCGCGATTATTACTACAATAACCGTTTCCTGCAGCTGAAATCCGATTTGCAGATTTCGTCAGCCCACCCGTTTCTCGAATCCCACCAGACGTTCTTATCCCACATCGCGGGCTATTTTATTGTTGAAGATCGGGTTTTAAGGACAGCTGGCGGGCTCTTGTCACCGACCGAGCTCGAGACGATGTGGGAAAAGGCCGTTGCTAAAGTGACCGCGATTCTAGAAGAACAATTTTCCCACATGGACGCGGCGAGCCATCTTTTGTTAGTCAAAGATTATGTAACCCTTTTTGGGTCGACGCTCAGACAGTACGGTTACGAGGTGGGCCCGATTCTCGAAACGTTGAACAGCGGTCGTGATAAGTACCACGAGCTTCTCTTATCGGACTGTCGTAGCCAAATCACTGAAATTCTCGCTAACGACACGTATGAACAGATGGTGATGAAAAAGGAATCGGATTATCAGTCGAATGTTCTTTTGTTTCATCTCCAGACGTTGGATATAATGCCGGCATTTCCATATATAGCGCCTTTCTCGTCAATGGTGCCTGATTGTTGCCGGATCGTCCGATCGTTTATTAAGGACTCGGTTAATTATTTATCTTACGGGGTTCAGATGAATTATTTCGACTTCGTCCGTAAGTATCTAGACAAATTACTGATCGACGTCTTGAACGAAGTTATACTCAACACGGTTCACAGTGGCACGACCGGAGTTTCTCAAGCCATGCAGATCGCGGCTAATATATCTGTTCTCGAACGGGCCTGCGATTATTTTCTCCAGCACACGGCCCAACAATGTGGGATACCCGTCCGATCGATCGACAGGCCTCAGTGCGCATTAACTGCCAAGATCGTTCTGAAAACCTCACGAGACGAGGCTTACCTCGCGTTCTTGAATTTAGTCAACTCCAAGTTGGACGAGTTCATGTCGTTGACCGAAAACGTGAACTGGACTTCGGACGAGGTTGCCCAGCACGGCAACGAGTACATAAACGAGGTCGTTATATATTTAGACACCGTTATGTCGACAGCTCAGCAGATTTTACCCCTCGACGCTCTGTATAAAGTCGGGAGTGGTGCTTTGGAGCATATATCGAACTCGATCGTAGGGACGTTTCTAAGTGACGGTGTGAAGAGGTTTAATGTGAACGCGATTACGAGCTTTAACAACGATTTGAAGGCATTGGAGAGTTTTTCGGACGAGCGGTTTCATTCGACGGGATTGAACGAGATATATAAAGATGGGAGCTTTAGGGGCTGTTTGGTTGAGGCGAGGCAATTGATAAATCTGCTTATGAGTAGTCAGCCTGAGAATTTTATGAACCCAGTGATAAGGCAGAAAAATTATTACGCGTTAGATTATAAGAAGGTGGCGACTATATGTGAGAAGTATAAGGATTCGAATGATGGGCTTTTCGGTAGTCTTTCAAACAGAGCATCGAAGCAGAGTGCGAAAAAGAAGTCGATGGAAATGCTAAAGAAACGACTAAGGGATTTCAACTGAATGAGTTAGCTGAGTTTTCTTGTGTTCATTTTAATTGTGGATTATTTGAATTATTATTATTATTATTTATTTTATTGGTGTATGCTAATGTAGCTAACCACCCCCTCCCCCGATGTAGAATCTGTTTATTTTTGAATTGGGTTAGTTTGGATCTGCATGTGTGATCCTACATGAATTTCCATGAAGTAATCTGGAAAAAATGTTGAGTGATATTTGACCCTTGACGAAATAGAGACAACTTCTCAAGAATGAGGAAAGTCGATAAATAAGAGTCCAGCTTATTTTCTTAGATATCTTTGATGAATTGAATACTTTATAGTTGATGTAATCTTGGAACTGGATATTCTGGATTCGATTTTGGTTGTGTAATTAGGTTTTGTACTGTAAAAAATGCATGCAAAAAAATTCCTAATGCTGCTAGAGATTTAACTTTTTTCTGGATGACTTTCAATAGTGATATCCTAGTAAGCTTTTACTAGTTGGTCTGGTTTAAGTATTAGCGTACTTTAAGAATGCTGGTTTTATTTAATCTGCTCTCCTTGGAGCATTGTTCCTCTCGCAGCATCAAACACGGACGAAAAAACTGAGTGATTGGCGATAATATGTACGATACTTACACTGGTTGGTTGATGGAGTGGATTTAGTGAGAAGTGCTGCTGAGAATTACATACCTGCTTAACATAATATCTACTTAGATATATAATTTCCTTTGACATGAAAACATGTCCTAGTTTCTTCAGACTACCTTATTTCCCTGTTACACTCTATTCTGCATATTTTTAATCCTTGATAAATTTACTGAGAGAGAGCATAATTGTGATCAAAATTACAAAATCACCCCTGAAGTTTAATCCTTGGATTTAGTAGGCTTGTTTCCCATTTTCGGACATTTTCCTCGATTTTCTGCTGCACTGAGTCCGCCGTGCTTTGTCAGAACTGCGATTGGGAGACCCACAAGAATCTCGGGTCCATTCACGATCGAAGACCGATTGAGGGTTTTAATGGGTGCCCCTCTGTGAGTGAGCTATTGAATTTCCTAGGGTTAGATGATTTGGGGAAAAAAAGCTTGAGTCTTGGCGTTGGGCAAGATGATGATGAGCTTTTGGATTTGCTGGTTTGGGAAACGCCTTCGATTGCGAGTCTTGATGATTTGATTGGTGCCAATGATTGTGTGGATGCTGGGCCTGGTTTTCAGGCTATGGGTGTCCCTACTTTGCCTAAGGTTTGTTAGTTCATTTTTATTTTATTTGAAAAAAATTATCTGAAGCTTGTGATTTTTGTGTTTATGTTTTTAGTAGTACTATGGGATTGAAGGGTCTTATTTATTTATTTATTTATTTTGATGGGGAGCTCGGATTTCTGTTTTTTTTTTTTTATTGTTTCCCAGAATTTATCTGTGCTTATAATGTGCAATTCAAGAACTCGTATGTAGAAATGGTAGGATTTTTGCGGCGTTTTGAGTTCCTCAATTTGTTCCGTTTATATTGTTTTCAAATAGTAAACATTTGAATCTTCCTGTTGCGCTTGTATTTGCATATCTGCAAAATGTTGACCTCGTTGTTGTGCTATTAGAATCGAAATGCGGCATGTGGTAAACACAAAGAAGAGATATTTTGCCAACTTCGTGAGATTGCTAAAAAAGATCCCAACTTTAGTGGTTCTCTAGAAGACCTTGAACTTCACGTCGGGCTTCAATCACAAGTACCTGGAAAGTGTCAGTTGATGAATTATAGTCCGGGCCTTGAAAATAATGCCGATCCAGTTTTAGTTCCTTCATACGAGGTAATATACATATTTTAGCGTTACAGAAAAAGTTTTTGTGTAACATACACATGTTTATTTAAGTATCCACCTGTGATGATAATCTTATATAAAAAGTTTTTTTTAGGCAATTAAATTTAAAGCAATAAAAATTATATGATTGGGCAATTTGTATTTTGATATACTCCTATTTAGTGATAATTACAAAATCTACCCCAACTTAACTCTGAAAATTACAAAAATCATCTTCGGGGTTTGGTTTTGCTTACATTTTGCCCCGACCATTAGTTGACTTGATTGGAATTGCTGATGTCATCAAATGTATTACAGTCACACCCCTCAACTTCTTGAAATATTACAAGTAGCCCCAACTTTTCGCTGTCTATTTGTAATACTAAGAAAACTTGAGGGATGTAACTGTCTAATGTAAGATGAAAAGTTGGGGTTACTTGTTGTAATAGTTAGAAACGTTGAGGTATATAATTGTAAAATTATTGATGATGCCAGCAATTTCCGTTAACTCACAAATTGTAAGACATGTAACGCAAGGGTGGTTTTTGTAATTTTCAGAGGTAGCTGTTTTGTTTTTTCTAGCCAAACCTCAAGGGTAGCTTTTGTAATTATCCCTATTATTTAAAGAGAAGAGGCAGACATTTAAGTTCATTTTCTTGACATTCTCCATTTGCAGGCGAATTCTACACCTAACAGGTCTTGTTTTAACGGTGAGGTCCCGGATGAAAGCTTTCCATCCACCTTCATTAGTAGCTTTGTCGAGACGAACCATTTGGTACCCGACAAGGATTTGGATTTTGGTGAAAGCACAAGTATTGCAAATGCTTTCCAAGGCGTCCATTCACGAGCTCGTGAATTGAACACCCAAGAACGAGACTTTGCGATTTCACGGTACAAAGAAAAAAGGAAAACTAGAAGGTAATTTGTTCCTTTTTTGTCCCTTGTTAAGTCTATTCAATTCCGAACACATTTTGCAATTAATTCGGGGATAATTACAAAAACCACCCCGAGGTTTGGGGTAATTACAAAAATACCCAGTTATGTTTTAAATTTTAAAAAAATAAAAATTTTGAGGTTTGATTCATGTCTTATGTTTCCCACCCCCTACATTTATTAAAATATTACAGTTACCCCCTTGAATTTAAGGCAGAATGAAAGCTCAAGTTTATTTTTTATTTTATTTTATTATTATTATTTTTTAAAATTTGAAACCTCTTTGGGCTTTTTTGTAATTACTTCAGATGTAGAGGGTAGTTTTGTATTTATCACATTAAGTTATTACGTTGTGTCAGTCTTTCTAGGGTTTTTTCCGTAGTGATCTTCTTACATCATCCAAGGCTTTTAATCTGTAATTTAAAGAGGTACGACAAGCACATCAGATATGAAATCAAGAAAAGCCCGAGCAGAAACTAGGATGAGAATAAAGGGTCGTTTCGCAAAGATGGATCGCTAAATGCGATGATGGTTCAAAATGGTTCCACACTCAGAACAAATATGTTGTGTTTTAAAAGCAGATGTGTGTGTGGCCAAATATTTGGTTTAGTCTTTCTAGTCGTAATATCAAATTTTGTCTGTTAAACAAACAAATATATTATTCTGCTTTCTGTATACGAATGAATATATCATATATGTTACGTATACATGTATATATAATATACGTGTGTTTTTAGTTTGTAAAACTGTAACTTGTTACTTTGAGTTGTATAATAGTTGCCATGTTTTCTTTTAGTAATTATTATAAATACTATTGTTGAGGTTTAGCCTAATTACTAAAAAGCTTAGATTTAGCTTATTATTAAAAATTGCATCAATTGGGTGTAATTTGCAAAAAGCACAGAGATTACTCTTTGGATCAACCCAAAACTAATTTTATGGATATACTGGACTCAACCAGGATATCATGTCTTATTTCTATGTTACTTGTATTTATTTTGTCATTATCCCTTAATCCTTACTGAAAAATCTGGCAAAAAAGTAGCAGATTACTTTGTTATTATTGACATAACGGCAGTTTCCTATTTATTATTATTGACATAATTTGCTCTTTCTTTTTTTCTTTCTTTTTTTTCTTTTTTTCTATACAATGAAAAGAGGTAATATCGGATATGTGTGCCATTAAAGACTGTATTTTTGCATAGGTTAAATCTGTAGACAGTTTCACATGTTCATATCAGAAAAAGAGACATGGCAATTAATCTTGAACTAATTTTCTTTTTCCTCTCATTTTTCATTTTGAAAGCTCCAGAATATTCCAGTGCCCTGAGTATAAAGCTCATTCACCGCCACTCCGTCGAGTCGCCATTCTACCCCGGCAACATAAATCGAACCGAAAGAATCAATCTCCTGGCCCACTCATCATCATCATCAAGATTCTCGAAGCAGACAAAAAACACCACCTCGATACGTCCAAAAATGGACAGCCAACATCTAATGTACATGATCCAAGCCGGGATCGGCACATTTGCTCCTCCTCACCCCCCCTACTACAACTACTTCCTACACCTCGACACAGGCAACGAACTCACATGGACCCAATGTGACGAGTGCCGCAAATCGGGCCAGGCCGATTGTTTCCAACAGAAGCCTCCCCTTTTCCCGTCGGCCCGCTCGACCTCCTACCGCCCCCTCCCATGTGACAAACACTCGCTCTGCATCCCCGGTGAGTGCATCGGGTTCACGTGCTCGTACGAGATCGAGTACGCTGACGAGGCGAGGTCGTTAGGGTACTTGGCCAGAGAAACGTTCACGTTCGCTTCTTCGAACGGAGACAACAAAACCGAACGGGTCAAGGACATGGTCTTCGGGTGCGGGATAAGGAACAAGCGTTTCATTGAGTCGGCAAAAGATAATTTAGTGGCGGGTAATTTCGGGCTCGGCCCGGGTGTTTATTCGTTCCTGAGGCAAAAAAGGTCGTTGACGCAGGGCCGGTTCTCGTACTGCCTGCCGCCATGGGATGCCGCGCATAAGTCTGCTGTTTTTCTACGGTTTGGATCCGATATTCCAGACAAAAAGGACTTTAAATCGACCCGTTGTTGAAAATCTCAGGCTTCTCGTTTTATTTCGTCGAATTAAAAGGCACAAGCGTCGGGAACAAGAGGCTCGATATCCCGCGAGAAATGCTTGCTCGGAGGGGCCGGCTAAACGGCGGGTGCTGTGTCGAATCGGGAAGTTCGGTGACTAATTTGCCCCCGGCGGTGTACAAGAAGTTGACAGAGACACTGATCAAGAATCACTTCTCGAGATATAAACCGGTGAAAAAGTTGGCAAATTTTAAATTTTGCTATTTTTTCCCATCTAGAAAGGGAATAAAAGACCTCCCTGATATCACTTTCCATCTGCAGGATTCTGATCTCGTGTTTCCGCCTCGACTGGGATTTGTAACGGACCGAACTTGGGGTAAGAGATATTTTTGTTTGGCGATGGATCCTATAGATATTCATGGAATGACCATTATTGGAGCTTTACAGCAGGCGGACATGCGTTTCATATTCGACACGGTGAAACAGAAACTATATTTCGGCCCCGAAGATTGCACTCGTGGTGCTTAGCTTGTCAACCTGTCTGATTGAATACAGTTTTCAAAGTATTTTTTTTAATGAATGAGAAGAACATATAATTACAAAAGCACCCCAGAGGTTCAGATTTTTTACAATTAAAAAAAAACCTCCAGTTATAATTTAAACTTACAAATACCACCTTAAAATGTTTTTGCAATTGTATTACTGCA
Source organism: Phtheirospermum japonicum (assembly GCA_014905375.1). Classification (NCBI taxonomy): domain Eukaryota; kingdom Viridiplantae; phylum Streptophyta; class Magnoliopsida; order Lamiales; family Orobanchaceae; genus Phtheirospermum; species Phtheirospermum japonicum. The sequence continues at coordinate 767,971 of BMAC01000130.1, forward strand.
ATTTTTATGAGGATATTAGTACTTTCTATAGGGTGAAAGATTTTCATTTTCAACACAACCTACTGGACCAACATTTCCACACTTTCAACAAACAGGTCCTAATTAATTAATGAAAATCCCAAAATATATTTGGCAAGAAAAGTATCTGGTTCTTGCTAATGCCAGATAACCTTCGCCATTAAGAGGTTTTTCCAAGGAAAATTATCATAAATATGAAAGTCTCATATTTATCGGGCTAACTCTATAAAACTTGATGACTAAGGTTAGAGCAAAAAGTATCATATAGGCAAAACATCCATCAAGCCCCTGATGTGATGTCACATTCTCTGTGTATTTTGTTTTTGCTATTGCCAATCCATTTTTTGACAGACCAAACCAACGGAATGAAACTGTCCATTATCCACCCTGAATACCCTGAATCGCCCGTTTTCGAACAAAATCTAACTCATGAACAAAGAATTCAAAGACTAATAGTTCGTCCACAAATCAACAAACAATCTCCTTACTATTACATGGTAAAAATCGGCATCGGCAATTTCATAACAAAACCACCTTATCCATCGTTCAAGTCATACTACTTGTACATGGATACGGGTAGTGATCTGCTGTGGTTGCAGTATGAGGGGTGCCGGGCACCCGGTGGAAGATGTTTCCCACAGAGAGAGCCCATTTACCCGAATAACGGGTCGGGCTCTTATCGCCCCCTCCCTTGTAATAAACACAGCCTATGCGTACCAAATCAGTGCATCAACACTTCTTGTTCGTATAATATCAGGTATTTAGACAGTACCTCATCATCCGGCATTTTAGCATCCGAAAAATTCACATTTGATTCAGGTGTTGGAAAAATCGAGGCTGTAAAAACTTGGTTTTCGGCTGTGGGGTTGATAACAGGAAAAACTACGGTGATTATTATAGCGGAAATAAAATTGTAGGGATAATGGAACTCGGATGGGGATCATATTCATTTCTCAGTCAAGCCACCTCTATAACAGAAGGTAAATTTTCTTACTGTTTACCAGAAATCAAGAAAAGCACACATGCATGGCCTAATACGTATTTAAGGTTCGGCAATGATATAATAAAACGGGCTAATTTAAGCGTCACGCCGTTGTTACGTAACAAGGATCAAAAAGTTTATCATCTGATTTTACAAGGGATAAGCATCGATAACAAGAAGCTGAAAAAGATTTCCAATCAAGATTTCAAAATTAGAGACGATGGCTCAGGTGGCTGCATAATTGACTCCGGCACTCCATTCTCACGGCTCATAAAGCCAGCTTATATAGTGTTGGAAAAAGCACTAAAGAATTATTTCTGGGGGCAAAGACACTTGAAACCATATAAAGGACCTAAAGGGTTTGAACTCTGCTATGAACGCAAAAAACGGGAAGGGTATAAAAGTCTTCCTAGCATGACTTTCCATTTCAAGAATGCTGATCTTGTTGTTCGTCCAGAATCGTTGTTTCTTGTGATGGCTAAGATTAGTTCAGCCAAAGGAGAATATTTTTGTTTGGCGATAATTGCGAGTGATTACATTAGTGTATTAGGATCGTACCAACAGACGAACCAACGTTTTATTTACGATACGAAACAAAGCATCTGCTTTTTCGCAAAGACGATTGTTCTAAAGATGCTTAATTTCTAATTTATTCCAATGGATTTAATTACATAATGACATGTTAAGATACCAGATAAGCTTCCCATTGAATTCTATTTTTATAAGGAAAATAATACTTAATGACCATGATATCAATGCAACTATAAAAGGGTGCAAAATAAAACAGTTCAATTAAAAATGGCAAAAACACCAACCTTTTTGTTACTTTGTTCCCTTACGATCACAATAMTCGTGSTATACATTTCTYTTGTCAACTCCAACGGGTTGACAATGAAATTGATCCATCCAAACTCGCCAGAATCGCCTTTTTTCCAAAGTCAACTCTGTCACGAAAAGAAAATCAAAATATTAGCTTCACAATCCAACATACGCGCTAATTACCTTTCTAACATGTCTTTTTCTTCAACTACACATGCAAAAATCGACGTGCAGTTCTTTCATTACATCGTCAAAATCGGGATCGGAACATTCAAATCCAAACCGCCGTACAAAGAGTACTACTTAGAAATGGACACCGGCAGCAGTCTAATTTGGCTTCAATGCGACGGCTGCACGAAATGYTTTAAGCAAACGCCARCGCCATTTCCCAAAGAAAAATCATCGTCTTTTCGMCCYGTCATCGAYRGAAATAAGCATGTAGCTTACGAGTGCAAGTATCACGACGGAGACAACACTCACGGGATTTTAGCCCGYGAAACGYTTCACCTCAAGACAAAGAAAGGAGGATTAGCAAAAATCGAGAACRTACAATTCGGATGCGGTTTGCAMAACRAAATGCGATTYGGGGACTATAGAAACAACAAGATTGCTGGAATAATGGGGCTCGGATGGGAYGATATATCTTTTGTYAAACAGCTCGGTTATAAATCGAAWGGAAAATTCTCGTACTGTCTGCCTGTTATAAGTTCRGGAAAAACACCTAGTACGTATCTAAGATTTGGGGACGATATAGTCCATAACAAAAATTTCAAAAGCACCCCATTGTACAGAAGGAAAMAAGGTAGCCTTTATTACGTAGAAATGMATGGCATTAGCATTAATCGAACGAGGCTKAATATCAGCCCACAAGTGTTTGCATTCAAGAACAATAATAGTAAATCRGGCTGCATAATCGACACAGGCACGCCTTATTCAAGAATCATAGCTCCMGCGTTTCAAATATTGAAACWAGAGTTAGAAAAGTACTTTTCAGGATCAAAGGGCTTGAAGAGAATTAAAGGCGATTTAGGCTTGGAATTATGCTATGAGAGGAGCAAGGCACAAGGGTTCAAGAATCTACCTGATATTACATTTCATCTACAGGGATCACAAGCGGACTTTGTTTTGAAGTCTGAGGCTGCGTTTGAGGTCGTTAGCAGATGTCTTCTAATCAATTTTCGTGAATATTTCTGTTTAGCGATGATTCCGGATAATGAGAAGTCAACTATTGGAGCGCATCAGCAGACAAATCATAGGATCGTCCATGATACGAAGAATAAGCAACTGATTTTCTATCCGGAGGATTGTTCCAAAAATCCATGAGATGTTTTAGAGAGCTAAAACTGAAATTTCCTGGAATAAAAATTTAACATTTTCTTCATACAGTGAATCTGTATAAACCTGTCATTAAACCCGTATAAATTGGCTAAAGGCTTTAAAACTTTTCTACAAATTACGAATGATAGCTTCAGCGTCTAATTATGCTTCATTTAATCATAATTTATCATAACTTAACCAATACATCTTTTCTAGTCTGCAGATAAGATGTAATTACTTGTGCATTAACAAACACGCATCCACCCCACCTCTCTTTATCCCTCGTGAAAGCTGCATTAAATTCTATCGGAAGATGGAAAAAATTACAAAATAACCATGATATCAATGCAACTATAAAAGTGCTCGAGACCTGTCAGAGAAAAATAAGCAAGATCCAACATCTTGATAACAATGCAAAAACCAACTGCATTGTTGCCACTCTTTTCCCTTGCTAACATAATACTTGTAGTACTAAATAATATATCTCTCGTGAACTCTAATGGATTGACAATAAAATTAATTCATCCAAACTCGCCAGAATCACCTTTTTTCTAAATTTATCTTTCTCATGAGAAAAGAATCAAATTGTTAGCTTCCCAATCAAACATGCGTGCTAATTACCTTTCGAAAACATCGTCCTCAGCCATACATGCTCTTGTCGACAAGCAACACTATCATTATGTTATGAAAATTGGGATTGGAACTTTCAATTCCAAACCGCCATATAAAGAGTACTGCTTAGAAATGGACACTGGTAGTGGCCTGATTTTGTAATTTTGATCACAATTATGCTCTTTCTCAGTAAATTTATCAAGGATTAAAAATATGCAGAATAGAGTGTAACAGGGAAATAAGGTAGTCTGAAGAAACTAGGACATGTTTTCATGTCAAAGGAAATTATATATCTAAGTAGATATTATGTTAAGCAGGTATGTAATTCTCAGCAGCACTTCTCACTAAATCCACTCCATCAAACAAACCAGTGTAAGTATCGTACATATTATTGCCAATCACTCCGTTTTTTCGTCCATGTTTGATGCTGCAAGAGGAACAATGAGATTAAATAAAACCGGCATTCTTAAAGTACGCTAATTTAAAGGTATGGAGAGAACGTTTTCAAACACCGTTAATTTAAAGGTGCTGGAAGGTATGGAATAAATATTATTTTTAATGATTGTTCATATTTTGTTTTCGTGTGATCATCATTATTTTGCTTGGTTTGTGCAATCAGATAAATGATAAATACCAGTGAGTGTTATTGAGCAAATTCAAGGTATGTATTAGTTTGTATATGTGCATATATGTATATATGTCTACACAATACACACACAGAGAGATCAATATCATGTCCATAAACATGCTAAGAATTTGTTCCGTCGTGGCAAGCTTATTTTTACCTAATGTTGGGAAGCTTACCAAGGGAGTTATTATTAATATAGGAACTTAAATAGTCAATATCTCAAATACGCTTACAAATGACTTACTATAAAAAAAAAAAATTATTAGCCAAAAAAAAAAAGCAATATGTTTATGTTAATAGCCCGAGTTAGTGGATAAAGAATTATGATTTGTATGATATTGTGCTTTGTGAAAGAAATAGATTGATCGACATGAGGTGAAAAGATATGTTCTTTGATTCATTTGCCCACGATTCTAAAAATATTGATCGTCATAGTTCCTCTTTTTGGTATGACTTTGTGTGTTTTAATAGCTGGAGTTGCAGATTAAAATTAAATATTTGTGTAGTTTTCATACAAAACTTTAAAGCTATGTGGATTAAATTAATGGTTAATTTCATGAGATAATACATGCTTCGACCCATCAGGTGATGTCCTTGAGTGAAATTTATTTCTTGGAATTTTGAATAGAATTGTTAGTGATGTTGCTAAGAGAGAGTTATGAATGAAATGATTTTGATTTTGAGTTCATTGGTTTTTTGCATGGATGTATTGTTAAAACAGTAAAGAGACCATGAAGGGCATTAAAAGAGTTTACAATGAGAGAACTCCTTAGTGCAAATTGATTTGCGTATGCCTTGATAAAGAGTGTGGCTATTTGATGTGTAAATGATGTAAATTTAATTTGTGGATTTTGATTGAAAAAATACTCATCATTTTTTTCAAACACAGTTTCCCCCTCTGGAAGTCGTTAAGCACTTCTTTAGAAATTTGCAAAGAAGGACAATGAATTATTTTCTTTATACATATTATTTATCCATTTAAAGGCTCTGGACCTAAACACCGTCTTTTGCTATATTTAGTCCGCTGACAGTAGGTCACCATTACGTAGAAAGGCAAAGATCTGGGCTGCTTTTGGTACAGTTCAGGTACTCTTAACTCATTTCCCTATTTTGGACTTGTTCATTTGGTGGGTCATTAAAATCGTTTGGGAGTTTTAGATATAATCCTTTTTTTTGGCATATTTAGTGGATTCATGGCTGAGGGATGTAGTTTTTGGGAAAATCTCTGTGATGATTGTTTGGTAATTTTTTTACATTTTCATGTTTATTATTTTTCTTCTTCCAATTAGGATTTTCTATGTTAAATTAAAATGAATTTATGTTTCAATGCTTATGAATTTGCATTATTCGTGTTTTAATCTACTTATGAATGTGCAATATCAAATGAATCTGTGCTTTTTAGCTTTTACATTGATATTAATCTGCGATGTTTATGTTTTAATCTACTTAAGTATCTGCGCTATCAAATTTGATACCCAAAATCAAATCGTTTTATCCCTTCTCTATTTGATGCACTATGGGTCAATTTTGATGCAAATTCAGGTTCCAGATTCGCCGTATTTTTTCAGCGCGTGTTGAAGAAAGCAAGCTCTTCAGGTTAAAAAAAATCTCGATTTTAAGAGGGAAGAAAAAGTAGAAGAAAAGATAGCACTTAGAGGTGTATGGCAACTGGAGAACCTAATTGTTGGTTTTTGCTATTTGGGTGGTCGCAGCAGAGGCAAAGGCATCAGGTTTTGCATTTCTTTTCTCTGATTTTCCATTTTTTTCTTCTTAATTTTACATTTATTTGAAGAAAATGTTGGTGCATGGGTTGTGTGTGGTTCTTAAAAATAAATTGTGTCTATTTCGTGTGATGTTTGTAATTGAATCAAGAGAGCACGACTTCTGCAAAGGCACTGCATAATTCTCAGCATTGTTTAGGTTTGAAATGTAATGCTTTTCTAGATAATGTTTGATTACTGGTTCATTTGTAATAAATGACAAATTTTGTTAGAAGAAATGAGGATAAAAATTACTGTTTCAGTCCTTTGTTTTGAATTTTATGTTAGTAATAATATGTCGGAAAAGGAAAAAGAAAGCATGATAGCTCTTTTGCAGAATAGTTTATGCTAAATATTGTAGGTGATTACTTGGAGTTAATTGTTTAACATTCTTTTAAGAGGTTAAATTTTACACACGTCTATCTCGATAATTCTTTTGCTTGTGCTAATTGAGATTTATGATGTAATAACACTTTTTGGTTAGTTTAGCGCTACTTGAGATTTATGATGTAATAACATGGATGTTACCGTTAATTAAACATAATATGGTATGTATTACGTTGATGGGATTTATTGGAAGTTAGATATCAGTATGTAAGTATGACTATGAAACCTCAATTTGGTAAGAGAATTACATCTTTCGATTTATATCATCATCCAAATTCAAATTTTGATTAAGTCCTAGAGTCTTTACTCCTTATAAGAATATCCAGTGATTAGATATACACACCACTAGCAAAGTACTAGCTTTTGTTGTTGCCATGCCAGCTGAACTAACAATGTCATTTTATTTGGTTCAGAGCATTTATAGATTCTCAATTGAACCGGTGACCAGCCCGGGTTAGTGATTGGGTTGGGTCTAAAAACAATATATCTCGGGGCAAGATCGTTTCGTCATATACATATATACAATTAACACAAGTGACAATCCTAGGGTTACTTTGAAAAACTATCTTCTCTATTCTTATCAGTATCGTCCCCCAAGTGCGACATGTGCCAAGGTGTTTAGACTCTTTAAAACTGATATTTTTAGTGTTTTTCCTGGGATTTTATTTTTGTCAACAAGGGTTTATTATATATACTATTGTTACGCGTTTTTTTTTTAATTTGAATTAAAACCGAGGAACTTGGTTTTCCCTCGGTTTGAAACCGAGGGATGTCGTTTCCCTTCGGTTTCAAACCGAGTGAAACCCATTCCCTCATAATTTCCAATTATTTAAAAAATAAAAAATAGAAAAAATAAAAAAATCATAAAAATAAAATAAATTAATTTGTTTGATCTTCTTTGGAAATGATGATTGATAAAAATGTCGTGAGAGTCGTTATTTAGGAGTTTAAGATTTTTTTCTTCTGACAAGTATGATAAGTAGAGTAATGAGGTTAGGAAAGTTGAGCTTTCGTATATTAAGAGTTGGACTACTTAGTGGTAAAACTAATGATTTTTATTTATTTTTTAAGAAATGAGTGCTCTGTTATATATTCCATGTTAAGTTTTTTATTTGATTTTTGTTTATGGAAATATGCATTTATACAAGCTATTTACTCTTCTTTCCTTACTCTTTGTGCACTCAAAGGACACCGAGCGTATGAATTCTAAATCTAACAGTAGTGATGATGTGAAAATAGTTGTGTGGCATTATATTCTTGTATATAAGCCTTTTTTTGTTCTGCCGTAATTTCCTCTACTTTATTACTGTGTACACAATTTTCACTTGTAAAACTTTTATTATCATGTACGAAATAGCAATTACGACATTATATTAAATGTGTATGATTGTTGATAGACTATTTAATAGTTATTTAACAAGTCTCAAATTCTCGTTGGGTCGAGGCTGTGGACATTATATTAAATGTGTATAATTATTGATAGACTATTTAATTGTTATTGAACAAGTCTCAAATTCTCGTTAGGCCGAGGCTGTGCATAGCACAGTCTTTGCTTCTCTAGTATTGATATGACCAAATAACCCTCCAATTAAATAAAATTAAAAAGTCTCAAAATTTATTTTTGGTTCAACCCTCTCAAGAATTTAACCCAAATATTCTTTCACAAAACATTCTCATAATTTATCACAAAACCATATACAATCCTAAAAACTCGACATTGGAGCATGATAATACTAACGAGATATATATAATGTAAATTTTCTTGAGAATTTTCTTGTTAAAATCATCATACCTTGTATTTTTCTTCTTTCTTTTTTCTGTCATGTTTTTGTTTCATAACTATTTGTTGCAATATGGCCCAAATATGATATTCCACATTATCATAAGCCCATCAATTACATTTCTTCTTCTTCTTCTTCTTCTTCTTCTTCTTCTTTCATTGCTATTATTGAAATATGGCTCAAATATTTGATTGGCCCTCTACATTGTCATTAATAAATAAGTTTTTCTCGATCCATATGAGACTCCTCGATCCTTAATTGAACAGCTAAATAAATAAGTTTTTCTCGATAATTTTTAATTCATCCATATACTAATATAAAAGGAAGACTAAAACGGATCTAAAAGATATATTTGAATAAAACCCTATAAAAAACACTAACCTTCTAAGATCTTCAAGGAGATTTAATATAATAAAATGTTCATTCTAAATTTAATATAATAATTTCATATATTCAGTTAATTGTGGACCAATAATAAATTCTTTAGATTTTAAATTCGAATATTCAATTAATTTTGAACACGCATAAGTGAGCTAAATGAATTTCTCCATATATATTTTAATTCAAACATTCAGTCAATTTTAGACCAATAATAAATTCTCCATATTGATTTAAATTCGTATATTCAGTTAACTTTGAACATGCATAATACATCTAAATAAATTTCTCTTGAAGATTGAGACGACTATAACTCATATATTGGATGAACATTAGTTTATTTGTAATTTTGAACTTAAAATATGCTTAATTCGTCTCTTGCCATAATGTTTTAGATGCATATTTTTATATTTATAATGTGTGCTAATAAATATTCTTATTTCTCCTGACAACTATGTTGAGTGTTGTTTTTTTCTCGAAATAATTTCTTGTTTCCTGTTTATGCAATTTTCTAAGTATGTAGTGAAACTTAATGATATAATTAATTTTGATTTTGTTAAAAAAGTAAATTAAAATCGGATTGAAAATTAATAGCAATAAAAGTATTGAGATCATATTTTGATTTAACTTGAAAAATCAAGATTTTACACCATATAATTATGATATTTAAAATTCTCTCTATATATAATATTGTAATATTTAGTGTAAATAATATTTTGAAATTCTAGCCTTTTCTCATTTGAAACGTGTGATTCGTGGATGATAGACACGTTGAATATGGTGACATCATATTGATTAAATGCAAAATTAGGTGTGTGGAGGGTATCGGATAATTCCGGAACTTGTGAATGAATTTTGTATATCTATCCAAGTTGATTTTTGATAATCTCAAGTTTTGTCATTTTCCAACTAATGATCTCATTGTGGATTGACTATGGACTGCCTCTTCCATTTATGTCCCCAAGTTTTGGATTTATACAGTGCTAGCTTTTGGACTTGTATGTTTCGTAATTGTTTTTATATTATTTTAAATCCGATTTATATTATATTATTTACTTATCATTAGTGACATTTAGTTTTAATGTGACACTAGTTTAACACCCGTGTATTACACGAAATTTATAAAAATTAAATATAAAAAATATTTGTGAAAATTATAAAGTTTTAATCGAAAATAAAAAATTGTAAGGATGTGTTGTCAACCCGTGTCCTGTTCAATTTATTAATTATTATAATTATTGATTAATATTATATTTTAATATTTAAATTAAATTCATTAATAACTATATTTACGTACTTATAAAAATTCAAAAGATGTCACATTCTCAACCCGTCTCTAATCTATATTAATTAATTATTATTAAATTATTTTATATTTTAATGTTCAAATTAATTACAGTTACATACTTTGAAAAATTTAAAAGATGTCATACTCTCAAACCTTCTCGCATTGTGCCATTATCCAATAAATATTAATTAATTATTATATAATTTTATTTTTTTATATTTAGATTGAGTTCCAATTATTACAAATATATCATAATTTAAATATATAGAATATTTTAAATTTTAAAATTAAATTATTTCAACTTTTATTTTAAATATAATTTATTTAACTATTTTCATAAATAAAATTTTTTTGTAATTAATATTATTTCATATGTAATTTTTCTTTTAATTAAAATAATTAATTTAGATTTTTTCTACTAATTATGTATGACTTATTTATGTTATTATATTAGGAGCAGTGTTCTAAAAATCGCTAGGCGGCCGCTAGGCGCCAGACCAGCGCCTAACGCTTAGGGCGCCTAGGCGGGACCTAGAATTCGAGAATAAATACCCTTATTTACAACATTACATCCAACATTTAATAGTTCAACATACTACCTGCTACACAATAAAGTATATGACAATTCAAAACTAAAAGTAATGATCACAAGTTCAAAACTATTGTTCAATTCAAAGTTCAAAACAATATAAATTCATATCACACATTACAAAATCAAAATAACTAAATAAGGGCAAGAGTTCTCAGTCTGTTTCTGTTCTATTCTGTCCCAATTCTTGCCCCGTAACAATTGAATTGACTTTAAAAAAATTTAAAACCAAAACGACGTCGTCTTGGATAAAAAAAAATAAAAATAAAAAATTGGACTGCCTGGCGCCTAGGCGCCGACTTGGGTGCCGAATTCCTCCGACGATTTTTCTGCCCGATTTTCGAAAATCGTGGGCGGTTCGAGGGCGCCGAGCGCCTAGGCGGCCGCCTAGGCCGATTTTTAGAACAATGATTAGGAGTATAAAAGAAAATTATTGAATTAGACAAAATATAAAAAGAAAAGAAAATAAAATAAAAAACTAATAAGCTAGGCTAAATATAATATAAAAAAATTAAATTAGGCAAGATACAATAAAAGAAAAATATTAAATTAGGTATAAATTAGGTTCGCATGACACATAAGTAACCGAAATACCAAGATTGTTTATTATCCAAGTGAAGCATACGAAGCAGACACATACATTAGGAGGATTTTGCATAAATATATATACTTGTTTAACACTCGTGTATTATACGGAACTTATCAAAATCTAAATATAAAAAATATTTGTCATAATTATTTAATTTTAAATCTAAAATAAAAGTTTAAAATAATGTAATCCCAACCCGTGCCTTATATATGTCTAATCTATTTATTAATTATTATAAATATTAAATAATTTTGTATTTGATGTTAAAATTAAATTCATTAATGATCTTAGTATCATACTTACAAAACTTCAAAAGGCGTCACATTCTAAACTCGTGTCTAATATCTATTTTATTAATAATTATTATTAAATTATTTCATATATTAATTTCTAGAATAAATTCATTAATAATATTAGTTACATACTTTGAGGTATTGAAAAAACTTCATACTCTCAACCCGTGTCGCATTATACTGGTGTCTAATCAATATTTATCAATTATTAGCATATAATTTAATATTTTTATATTTAGACTGAATATATTAATAATATTTAGTTACATACTTAAATTATTGTAAATAACTCATATTTTACCGATATATAATATTTGGAACTTCAAAAATAAAATTATTTTAAATTATATTATCAATAAAACTTATTTAAATATTTTCATTATAAAGTCTTTTTAATTAAAATTATTTCATATATAGTTTTTATTTTAATTAAAATAATTGATTTAGATGTTATCTACTAATTATACATGACTTATCTCTATTTTTATATTAGGAGAATCAAAGTAAAATATTGAATAAGAAAGAATATAACAACAGAATTAAATTAGTTAAAATACAATAAAAAGACAATATTAAATTAGGTAAATATTAGAGTCGGATGACACATAAGCAAACGAAGCACCAGAATTTTTTATTTGTCAATCGAAGCATACGAAGCAGACACATAGGTTAGGAGGATTTTGCATTAATATATAGGGGTGATTATGTAGAATTGGGCGGTTCTAGATTCAGTTTATAAGTCTCCGGGTCTCTCGATAAATAAATATCTACCCTCTTTTTTTTTACATAAATATCTACCTTTTGATGAAATGACATTATGTTTTATCTTATTTGGATAGAAATGTGAAAAGGGCATTAATAGGAACTGTTGATCAAATATTTATGTTATTATTATTATTATTATTATTATTTATTTTTTTTTGTATGGAAACATGAGGTATATAAACTTAGATGAATATTCCAAAAATGGTGATAAATATACAATCATATTCATTTTTCATATTTGTATGTTTATAAAAAAAAAAAAAAAAAGCAACCAATCAGAACACGTTAAATGTGAGCATTGCACACCATCTTTATTCTAAGAAATATAGATCAATGTTTCAAAAACCGGACCGGTGAACGAACCGATCTCCTCACCGGTTCACAGTTCAACCACTCGGATCGGTTCAACCGTATTAATAAAAACATAATATTTTTAATTATATAGTTTAAAATATTATGTAATGTATTAATATAAATATTGATTTGATTCGTATTTGGAAAAAGTGATTAATTTATTATATAAACATGCTTAATTTATTTATACTCTATTAAACATATTGATGTAATTCTTTGTTATGTAATATATTAGTCATATATCACTATCTTAATTATTTGTCTAGATTATTGAGAGAGATAAAAATAAATAAATGAAATTGACCGAACATAATTTCTTTTATCATATCAATTTATTAGTTCCATGAATCATTAATATAATTATGCCAATTTAGTTGAATCATACACATTATTTTGCACATCAAAACGGTTTGACCGGTTCAACCGATTTTTTTGCCGATTTTCAGCGGTTTAACCGCTAAAACGGTTTTATAGGTGTGATCGGATCGGATCGGATCAATGGCCGATTTCGGTTTAACTGGTTGAACCGACCGATATGGTTCGATTTTAAATCATTGGTAGAGATATGTGAATTATGGTAAATATATAAGATATAAAAAAAAATCATTTTTATCAATTATATCAATCACTTTTCATAGAGTAGATGATAGCATTAAATAATGTGTATTAACTAATATAAAAAATAAAATCCAAGAACAGTTTAATTTTTTATTGGTTTGATATGATTCAGACATATGTTAATATTTTCAATTATTACACGTCAGTAAAAAATTTCGAACAAACTTTTTTTTAAATATTTTTTAATAAATTAGCCAATTTAACAAATATGGGTAAATTAATACTGATCAATATTCATATTTTTTCTTAAGCAGGTAATATAACGGATGAAAAATAAAATTTTCTCCGAAGTTATGAAATATCAATCACTTTGCACCTTATCAAAACTAAAATATATTCTGATTCGGTTAAAAACAACAACAATAACAACAACAACAAAAAAACTACTAACTACGCGGGTAGAGAAACATAATACTGATAGTAAGATAATTTTATCTTCATTTACAGTATTATTCAAGATATTTGTACATGTAAAGAGATCCACTTTAGTACATCGCTAGACAAATCAATACATAACATTTTCTTTCCTTATCTGCCATGAATACAATTATACAAAAGCTCAACAAATATCTTCATGGGACTCATAAAATCTTTTCTCTCCTTAAATTTGAATCTAGTTTTAATGCTACTCAACAAATGTCTGTTCTTCGGTTTCATTTCATATACTCCTTCCATTTTAAAATAAGCGTCATTTTAGAAATTTAATTTTATTATAAATTAAGTGTTGTTTTACAAATTTTTTACCACTTTTTCCAGTTTTATCCCCACTTATTTTAAAAAATATAAACAAATTTATATTAATAGAATAACTAAAGGAAAATAATAAAGTAATTAAATGAGAATATTATTAATTGATTGAGGATATATTTGTCAAATATTATTTTTCTTAATTTTGAACAAAAACTCTAAAACGACACTTATTAAGAAATGGGGGAAGTACAATTGAATTAATTTGTTACTTATGCCCTCCGTTTTCATAAAGATGGGGGTTAAGAAAATATATTAGTTAATTAATTATTAATTATCTACTCAGTATCGATAAAAATTAATCTAAGTGTATGGTGCGATGTTTTTTATATAATTAATAAGAGTATATATGAAAAAAAAATAGTAATATGTCTATCATTTTGAAAACTGAAATACCAATCATATCTATCTTTTTTTTTTAAGGATAAAAGTATTAATTAGATTTTAAGCCTTCGATATGCGCAGCACGTAATTTTATTAATTCACTTCAATAAAAAAAATCACAAAATAGTAAAATTATCCCTCAAGCCCTAAACAAACACTACAAAAAATCCGGTAATTCTGACGGCCAAATCCGTCAGGATTCCGTTAGTATATGAAATACTGACGGCCTCCTGACGGATAATGTCCGCCAGTATTTTTGCGGTCAGGATTTTTGTATCCTGACGGGAAAATATACCCGTCAGGAATGATTTAGTATCAAATATAGAGTTTGATACTAAATTTCGAATTGTCCCATTTTTGGACAGTTTGAGAATGTGACTTGTAGTATGGTTATCTTATGTGTATGTTTTTTTTTTAGTTTTGAAATTTTGGTTTCTGCATCTCTCTAATTGTTCTCGGGTGCACTGAAATATACGTGCACTACGAGAAATAAGGGGAGATGTTGCCGAAATTTTGAATCTAAGAAAGCTACGAAAATGAGTCTGAAAGTTAGGGATGAGGTTTGAAGATTTTATGAGTGTTAACGATAATGTGAACAATCACACACACACACACACACACACACACACACACACACACATATATATATATATATATATATATATAATTATATAATTATGTAAAAAGAAAATTATTAATAAAACTATGTTGTATGATAGATGCCTGGTAGAGGTCTCCATCATCATCGGATTTCTCTCGGCTCATCGTTCTCGGACACCATGAGGATGATGCCACCGACATGGACCTCGATGATACTGTTCCACCTACCACGTCTGATGAGGCGGGGACGAGCACGCCTGGTACAGAGGTCAGGACTTCCGGGATCGAGGTATATGTGCTCGAAAATAGGTAAGTAACATTATCAATTTGTTATGTTTTCAATATATAATTTAATTATTTGACATATATTGAAATAAACTTATTAATTTTTAGGTTACGAAGTCCGTCGAAGGACTTGCCGACCTATCTCAGGACTATACACGAGGCTCGTATCCACCCAGCAGGGTGGAAATACGAGCACACTCCGGACAGCCATCGTCAGACGTGGTGGCCTCATTTTAGGGTAATTTTGAAGTATTTTTTTATTTATGTTAAGTAAATTGCTTAGTTATTTTGTCTAATTGTATTTCTTTTGTAGGGATTGGTGTGGTGGGACACTCGTATGTACGACGAGAATGCCATCAGGACGACATTCTATATATCGATGCGGGAGTCTTACAAGAGTCGTATATACTAGTGGAGGAAGGCGTATCGAATGAATGAGACGATATCTGCTATTGTAGGGGAGACGACTTAGAACAGGTGGTTGTTGGAGTTTCAGCGGCCTGAAGAGGTGGAGAAATCTGAGAAGGCCAGGCGGAACAGGATGAGCGAGCCCGGCGGCCCTTCGACTGGTATAGCGAAGTATCGAGGCGGGTTCTATGCCGGCTAATCGACAGGCGGCCGAGATTGTAAGTCGATGATAATATTTTAAGTAATTAATTATATTATTGAACAT
>BMAC01000130.1:788015-821211 GCA_014905375.1 Phtheirospermum japonicum
ATTAGGAATAATCAATTAATTAGAGGCCAATTTAGTAATTATTACATAAATAGAATACAATTTAGTAATAATTACATAATTATGTTTCAATTTAGGAATAATCAATTAATTAGGGTTCAATTTAGTAATAATTACATAATTAGGGGTCAATTTAGTAATTATTACATAATTAGGGTTCAAATTAGAAATAATCAATTAATTAGGGTTCAATTTAGGAATAATCAATTGATTAGGGTTCAACTTAGGAATAATCAATTAATTAGGGTTTAATTTAGTAATAATTACATAATTAGGGGTCAATTTAGTAATTATTACATAATTAGAGTTCAAATTAATAATAATCAATTAATTAGGGTTCAAATTAGTAACAATTACATAATTATATTTCAATTTAGAAATAATCAGTTAATTAGAGTCCAATTTAGTAATAATTACATAATTAGGGTCCAATTTAATAATAATTACATAAGTAGGGTTCAATTTAGGAATAATCAATTAATTAGGATTCAATTTAGGAATAATCAATTAATTAGAGTTCAATTTAGTAATAATTACATAATTAAGGGTCAATTTATTAATTATTACATAATTAGGGTTCAAATTAATAATAATCAATTAATTAGGGTTCAAATTAGGAATAATCAATTAATTAGGGGTCATTTTAGTAATAATTACATAATTTTGTTTCAATTTAGGAATAATCAATTAATTAGAGCCTAATTTAGTAATAATTACATAATTAGGGTCCAATTTAGTAATAATTACATAAGTAAATTAGATATGTGATTATTACTAAAATTAACCCTAAATTTAACCATAATTATGTGATTATTATCTTAACCCTAATCTAGAAAATTAATTATAAAATAATTTCATCACAACAATTATATACAAAAAACACAAAAATAATAAAAAATATAAAATAAAAAAATAATAACAGAAAATAGAAAAAAAAAGGGAAACTTACATTGGCCGATCGGAAGCTGGAGCAGAGCAGGCGGAGGTGGAGCGGCGGCGGCGGCGGGGAAACGGTATTGGACCTTGGGCTGGGCGGAAGTGGAGGCAGGCTGGTGGTGGGTGGACCTTGGGCTGGGCTCGGCTGCGGCGCGGTGGAGGCAGGCGGCCGCGGCTTTCGGAGCGGAGCAGCGCGGCGCGGCAACGGTGGGGCTGGCCTTCGGAGCTGGGCTCGGCTGCGGCGTTTGCGACGGTGTGTTGGGCCTTCGGAGCGGAGCGGCAACGGTGGCGACGATGGCTGCGGCGGCGATGGCGAGGCTGCGGGAGGAAAGGAGGAGAAAAAAGAGAGAGAAAGAAGGAGAGAAAGTGAGGCGGGGGAAGGATCTGGGGGCCGATTTTAGGTTAAAATCCTGATGGCTGACGGCAGTCAGGAACGCTGACGGCTCCTGACCGTCAGCGTATATATAATTATTTTTTTTAAATTAAGATTTATATCCTAACGGTCGTGACCATCAGGATCCTGACGGCTATGGCCGTTAGCGACGCCAAAATTATATACTGACGGGCCGTGCTGTCAGTATAATGAAGCGGGATAAATTCCCGCTCATTCGCTGACGGTTTACTGGCGGCTATGGGCCGTCAGTATACCCGCCAGCATTTGATTTTGCCTGTAAGCCCGTCAGCAATGTTGACGGCTTGTTGCCCGTCAGCATATCCGCCAGGATTGCCGATTTTTTTTTTTTTGAAACTTTATTTTCTTTCACAACCATCACCATCACTCACTATTGCTGCCGCCATCACCACCGCGCCGACGGTCATTGAATAAAAAAAAACATAAAAAAATGTTAAACTTGGACATTAATTGTTAAACTTGGACTGTTAGGTGTAAAGGGACCAATGCTATTATTGATAACGTCTCAGTTTTCTTGATCTTTTTCTTAATTTTTTTTTGTTCGTGTGTTTTTGTTTGAACCATATTAAATATATTTTCGGTTGATATCTATTTTTAAAAACATTTTGAAATTAAGACCTATTGTAAATATTAATTTATACCTTTTTCACCCAACAGATATAGATTTGGTTGCTATTTTTATTTGTCCCACAAAAATAATCATTTTATCTCTGATAGAGAAGTTAAATTTGGTTCCTTAATTTTATTTGTAAATCAAAATACAAATAAATATCATAAAGTGTAATATTATTAACTTAGAGGTATAATAGGAAAAAAAAAATTCTAAAATTGTGCTTTACGGACAACATCAATTGATGTTTGGTTAAAGTATGAAATAAATAAATAAATAAATAACAAATCTATCCGTACGACGAATAGAGTATTATAATTTATAAAACTAAAGACACCAATCATACCATCAATTTTGATTTAGTTACAGTCAAATTCTCACGATTTACCAACAACTATTAACAGGCAGCAATATTTTACGAGGGATAGTTGCATTTTGCTTGTCGAACAATAACGAGTTTCACACTTGCTTTACTATACTTGAAACTTCTCCAATACTGAACGTGAATTGTATAGTATAATAATTAATAATTAATAAAACAAGAAAAAACCAACTTAATAAATATAAAATGATTGATGTATAAAAAAAGATATTAAATAGATAATGTATCACACACTAATTAGATTTAAACAATATATTTGACATTGCCACAAAAGAACTGGGTTTATGTGACAAAACTTTTATTATTTGAGTTTGTATGGCAAATATCATGAGTTGAGACGTGTTAATTTTTCATTGATTGAGGATGAAGATCAATAAATCTTATTTAGATATGTATTTTTTAAATTTCAGTGGCAAACCGACAAAATGCAAAGAAAAATGCAATTAAATTATTTTAGTATTAAGTCTTAATAATCCCTATTAATTTATAAAAGTTTTAGCTTTAATTAATTTAATACTTTTGGCAAGTATGCAGTCAACCTATCCTACCTATTACTTCCAAACACAGTCTTAATCCATTCAGATAGACCTTTTAGTTTTTTCTTACATATTTCTTTCTTGATCCTCTTCTACAAATTTCTGTCTAATAATAAATACGTGAAAAGCGATAAGGTTGCTTTTGCTTTGTACCCGCCATTTTCCTCAGTCCACAACGCATCTATCTCTTCTTGCATGGACTTACTCCATTTAGTAGAGCCAAGAGCTTCAATCAGAGAGAAAGGCTCAGTTTCCTTTGTAACAATGGTATTGTATACCTTAGGCTTATGAATTCCCATCTTTGATCTTGTAACCATGGGTTGCCTTTGAGGAGCCTGTGGGGCTGGACTGTCTGAATCATTGTTCATAGGAGGTAACTGCACAACCAGTGGTATGGCTGGAATGCTATTCTTTGGGTTGGGAGAACCAGTAGCAGAAGGTGAAGTGTTCTTTGATGTTGAAAATTGATGATTGTCTGAAAAATAATGATTAACTGAGCTATGATCATGAGAGGCATCTGCAATATTTTTATCGATTCTAGCCTTAACACTTGATCCATCCAGGTTATATGTGATGGGATGACAGGAAAAACAAGTGGATCATTAGGATATACAATCTTTTGCATACCGAGTTTCTCTTTGTAAGAAAAGGCTCCTTCAAATATCACATGCCTAGTAATTATAATCCTCTTATCTGGCAGCAACACCTTGTATCCTTTATACTGATTACTATATCCAAGAAACACTCCAGCACATGACCTGTATTCCATTTTGTGTCTGTTGTAAAGCCTGAGGTGGGGATAGCATAGCATCCAAAAACCTTCAACCTCCTATAATCAGGCTCATGACCATAACGAACCTCAAGTGGAGTTTTAAACTGCAGTGGTTTGGGAACTCTATTCATTAGGTAAGTGGCAGTAAAAAAAGCATCACCCCAGAAATTCAAAGGCAAATTGGGTTGAGCTAGCAAGGATAATCTCATATTTACAATGTTATTATGCCTTCTTTCTGTAAGACATCAACTTTTGGTAAGTCATTAACCAATTCAATGATTTTTCAATCACTCAAGAGTCATCTGTAATATATTTAGAATTCATTAAATGGTGAACTCGATATACGTAACCACCAAATCGTAAAATCCGATTAATCTCCCGATCAATTATGATTTGCTTTGTCAAGCTTATCAATACTATATAGCTCTTCGAATGGTGGTAACTTATCAAACCATGGAAATATGTTAAACAAAATCAAAATTTGGTAAATATATAATCCAATAAAATAAGAAATCTTATTTTTAAAACAAACAAAAACAGAGGGAAAAGAATTAGTCTGCTTGAAAAAAAAAATGAATTGATATAACTCGTCAAAATTAAGAAAATATTATGCAAACATACAAAACATTCACCATCCAAATCTATCAAAATCAACAAAATAATAATAAATACATGAAATAGATAATTGTTAATTTTCTTCTTCTTTCTTTTGTCCAGTTGTTGGTAGGCTTTAATGATCTATTCACCTCTTCACATCTACAAACAAAAAGTTCCCAACACGTAATCAGATTATTTTTTACCTACAATTAGTCAGTTGAATGTACCTAAAAAAAATTGAGTTAAGCCATTTCCCCATCCATCTCTTAAACAGAAACTCCTTGAATCCCAAAACACACAGGCAAACACCCTTTGTTCTCTTCTATGCTGAAAAATGAGCTGGTGCTGGACTGGAGCTATTAGCGCTGCAAAGGTAAAACACCACACGATCTCAATCTTACCAAAAATCTCGATTTACGTTTTATATCTCCTTATTGATTTTAATGCGTTAATCAATTTAATCAAAATTCAGAAAAATTCAAAAGACATAGAACAAATAGATCAATAACAGATCTAATAAAAAGAAAATGCAAGCAATGAATTTTATGGATCTGTTGAATAAAGTCATATCTAAGAATAGGTAAAAAATTACAATACATGATGATTTTTGAGATTCGGAAAAATCAAATTTATTGGAAATCGGATCATCTGGAAAAGACTTCCAACAAAACTCATAAATCAATAACAGATCTATCCGTTGTTAAATATCCAAAATAAAAAAAAATAATACAAACATGGATCATAGATTTGTAATGAGGAGTCATTTATTTGGATGATTAGTGAAAAGAAAGAAAGAGAGCGCGGAACAAAGACAGGTGAGAAATAACGTGGTTAGTAAACGTAGAAAATATTATTACGAAAACAAATAAAAAATATTGTTATTTATACCAAGGTAAAAAAAAATACAAAGTATGAAGTTTTTTAAAGAGAAAAATAATATGAAAGTGCCACATCAAATTTTCAAGATATCAAAAAAAATACATGTAATTAAAATAAATTAAAAGTTAACACATAAGGCACGTGTGTCAATAATACTATCAAATAGGCGGGTGGGTTTTAATTTTTTTTAATAATTTTATTTAAATTTTCTGTTTAGGGTTTATGTAAACATAATCTGGGTTTGGATTTGCTAAACAATGATGATGAAATGATGGGTTTTATCCGGTGGTGCATTGATGAAAAATAAAACTTGGCAATTGGTTGATTTGCCAAAGGAAAAGAATATTGTTGGGAGAAAATGGGTTTTTAAGATAAAGAGGCATGCAGATGGGAAGATTTCCAAGTATAAGGCAAGATTGGTAGCTCAAAGGGAATTCTCAAATGCCTGAATTTGACTTTTTTGAGACCTTTAGTCCTGTTGTAAAACATAGCACTATAAGAATCATTCTCACCTTGGTTGTCAACCATTATTGGAGTGTGAGACAGTTAGATGTAAGTAATGCTTTCTTGAATGGAGAATTAAGTGAAGAAATATACATGAGGCAACCACTAAGATTTGAGAAGGGCAGCAATCAAGTGGTCTGCAAGTTGTCAAAGGCTTTGTATGTATTGAAACAGGCTTTAAGAGCATGGTTTAGCAAAGTAAAGTCAGTATTAATCAGAATGGGCTTTAGTGACTCCAAGGCTAACTGTTCATTGTTCACAGAGTTAAAAAAGGAGATTGTCTCTTTGTGCTAATCTATGTTTATGATATTCTTGTTAAAGGATCCAATCCCTTCCTAGTTGATCAGTTTGTTAAGATTTTTGGCCTGAATATTTCCATTAAGGATCTTGGACAGATGAGCCACTTTGTTGGAATTGAGATTACTAGAACAAAAGAGGGCATACACTTATGTCAAGAAAAATACATCAAGGAGCTTCTTGAGAGATGTGGAATGGGATCTGCTAATCCTACTCCCACTCCAATGGGTTCCTCATTGCAACTATCCAAATATCAAGGAATTCACACAATAGATGGAATAAAATATAGGAGCATTGCTGGAGCCCTCCAATATATGACTTTGACAAGGCCTGAATTGAGTTACAGTGTAAATAAAATTTGCCAATACATGTCAGCTCCTTTGGACACACATTGGAAGGCTATAAAAAGAATATTGAGATATCTGGCTGGAACAAGGAATTATGGTATGCACATCAGAAGATCTTCACATCTCAATTTGAATGCCTTTTTTGACTCTAATTGGGGGGGGGGGGGGGGGAGCAAGCTAATGTGGATGATAAAAGATCAACCACATGCTATTGTGTGTATTTGGGAAACAGTTTGGTATCATGGTGTTCAAGAAAGCAACCATCTGTGTCAAGATCTAGTACAGAAGCAGAATACAAAAGCCTGGCTAATGCTGCATGTGAAGTAATTTGGATCAACTCATTACTTGATGAAATCAGGCTATCTTCTACTAAAGTGCCTCTCATTTGGGTTGACAACCTTAGTGTTATAGCCTTAGCTTCTAAGCTTATCCTGCATGCTAGAACAAAACATGTAGTACTTGATTACCACTTTGTTAGAGAAAAGATTGCAGCTGGAAAATTGAGAGTGCAACATATTCATGCTGTTGAACAGATTGCAGATGTTTTGACCAAATCTTTGTCTTTGCAATTCTTCTCGAGACTTAAAAACAAACTTAACATAATCAGTAGGAGCACGAAAGAATTGTGGGGGCGTGTGAAAGATGCAGGTGCAGCTAAGCGCGTGAGAGATCATCACTACAATACAAATGAGTCCAACTGTCCAAAAGCAACGAATAGTGATAGCTGGAAAGAAAGGACAACATAACTGCAACGGATTGAAGGATCACAATGACACTTGTATTCATCTGGACGGCTCTTATGCAATGGCAATAGATGGCATGCAGGAGCAAGCTCAAAACCCTATCACTAGGTCTATAAAATGATTGAACACATAATGCTTTCGTTGTAACAAAAACTGCTTGATCATTTGTAGCAATATCATTAAATGAATTTCAGCTTTATGTTAAGCATAATGTTTGTTTGCTTCAGCTTTTCTTTTCATGTCACTATCAAGGTTTCTTTTTATGAAAGGCCAAAATTAATGTGAATTGCACACACTGTGGTAAGTCTGGACACGAGCAGGACAATTGTTTCGAATTTCTAGGCTACCCAGATTGGTACGTTGATCGAGCAACAACATGAGGGAGAGGACGCGAGGATCGTGGTTGTCGAACCAGTGGCTCTCACGGTCTTAGCAACCCCGTTGCTAACGCTGTTGGTCGTGCCTATGGTAGTACTGTCGGAACGCAGGCTATTGGTGATGGAGACCGTCTTGCTCTTCCTCAGTATCCAATGAATAATAACAAAAACTCATGTCTATGTTTAATTTCGCAATAGAAAATAGAAAATATAATAAGTTGTGTGCATAATGCCCTCTGAAAATGCACAACAAGCGATAGTGATGAATATATAAGTTAAAGATTATAAACATATCATCATAAATTCATGCTCATTGTAGTATCCGGTAAATATAATAAATATACAAATATATATATATATAGGGTTGGGTTCCGGTGAGAATGGGTTCGTGGGTGAGAAGTGAGAATGAATCATAGCCATTATAACTAATCTAATCTAATGGATTAAATTTTATCAAACAAATTAAAACCTAACCTAAACCCAAAAAGACTTACGGTCCCAAACCTAAACCCACCAGCTCCCACCCGCTGCGACCTTGGCGAAACACCCCTGCGATCTGCTCCCACCCAGATTTCTGCGTCGCAGMTCTCAATAGCTCGTTAAGAATYAGCGAGCCCTGGCCGTGCAAGAACCCCATGAACGTGATAGCCGATGATTGCTGCGACCTTGGCGAAACACCCCTACGATCTGCGAAAAACCCCTGCGAAACACCCGCTGCGACCTTGGCGAAAACCGATTAGGTTTTATTCAAAAATGATTCTATCCAAATTTGGGGAAAATTTTTGATTTTGGAGGCACGAGATCTTTTTCAATTTGATTTGGTTTCTACGAGTTTCAACAATCTGAGACGGATTAGGTTCGATTTGATTTTRCTTGCACACCAATGGCTTCGATTTTGGACGAATCAGGTAATATTTTTTTTTAAATTAGGTCAATTCATCTAATTATAACAGTTCATCTGATTTCTGCACAACTCAGTGTCAATTTTTGCACATTAGCTTGTTACCTTGTGCACGTACGTGCTGAATTGTGTTTTGCACGTGTCGTGAACTCTTAAAAAAATTATGCTTGTCGACGTTTGATGTGGTTGCTGTCTGATTTGTTTTGTGCACAACTCAGTGTCAGTTTGTGCACATTAATGTGGTTGCTGTCTGATTTTTTCTTGGTTCAATTTTGGTTGCACACAGATGGCTTCAATTTTGAACGAATCAGGTAATGTTTCATTTTAAATTAATGGAGTTGATCTGATTTTTGATTTTGTATTTTTTTTTGAGTTAACCACTACGTGTCGTCGTTTGTGGTTGCTGTCTGATTTTCTTTTGTGCACAACTCAATGTCCGTTTGTGCACATTAATGTGTTCCCTTGTGCACATTCGTGCTGAATGGTGTTTTGCACTATGTCATGAAGTCTTAAAAAAATTTGTACATGTCGTCGTCGTCTGTGGTTGTCGTCTGATTTGTTCGTGCACAACTCAGTGTCAGTTTGTGCACATTAGTATGTTCCTTTGTGCACGTCCGTGCTGAATGGTGTTTTGCACGTGTCGTGAAGTCTTAAAAAAATGTGAGTGTCGTCGTCTGATGTGGTTGCTGTCTAATTTGTTTTGTGCACAATTCAGTGTCAGTTTGCGCACATTAGTATGTTCCATTGTGCACGTCCATGCTGATGGTGCTTTACACGTGTCGTGAAGTTTTAAAAAAATCTGTACATGTCGTCGTCTGACGTGGTTGCTGTCTGATTTGTTTTGTGCACAATTCAGTGTCAGTTTGTGCACATTAGTGTGTTCCCTTGTGCACGTCCGTACTGAATGGTGTTCTGCACGTGTCGTGAAGTCTTAAAAAAATTTGTACATGTCGTTGTCTGATGTGGTTGTCGTGTGATTTGTTTTTCTGTCGTGTTATATGTGGCATGTATTGTTTTGTGCATTGATTGTATGCGAGCTTTTACAGGTGATGTTGAATGTTCTTCCCACAATTTTGAGCCTGTTCGACAAACTATGGTCATGAGACCTAGCTCTTATTTATAGCGTTCAAGACTATGTAAAAGAAAGGAGCAATTGCAGAGTTCAAGACCCTTCATATTATTTTATTATTTTTATTACTCTTGATTTTGCGACGTAGGCTGTGCACAAACAAGTATGATTTTTTGCACAACCGATCTATAAATTTTGCACAATAGTGAAATAATTTATGCATAATGGTATTTTATAAATTCCTATTTTAGGTGATGGTCTTTTGGGCTTTTCGTACAAATTAATTTGACTATAGTTTTGTCTGAGATTCAGAAATAAGACATTTTTGGCGTTTTCTTTCTCTATTTGCTTGTTATCTTGTATTTAAAAATATTTACATAGTTTCTTATCGTACATCGACAATGCTTAATTTAGGTCTAATGACAAATCCAACCCGATGATCAGATTGTAATGATATCATTTACACAAGTAATACAATAACATATGTCCAACCGAAAGTGCAACCATCGAAGTTAAAAATTTAGAAACTTAAATATTTGTCTTTCTCTCACCAGGACCATTATTAAAAAATTTAAATATGCAAAACACAGCTTTTTTGAGTCGCAAAAAATTTCTTCTACTTATGAACAAACAGAACGACAAGAAATAGACATCAAAACATAATAAACATTATGTTCAAGTTTCTTCTACTTAGACAAGAGTGCTTACGCAACAAAAGATACAAATATACATTAGCCATAAAAAAAAGTGAATGTACTGCACATTAGTTCTACTACGTGCACATTAGTTCACAGCAAATTGCACATTAGTTCACACGCGCGTGCACATTAGTTCATAACTATATGCACAAAATAGTTCCCAGCTGTTCGTCTTCAACTCGCTGTCTGGCAAATGGAGCCACGGTCCCCGATTATCCACGGTCTAGTAAGGTTTGCATCACTCTGAAGACAAAATGTTTGATGTCAAAAGAAAAATAGAAGTGGTTACATTTATTTTGAAGGACTTTGTTTGTGATTAATTAGTTTTAAGTACGTACTTTTTTCCTGGACCCTCAACAGCTGATACGAGCAGCAATGTAAATGGCCGCGTGTAAATCTGCAGAAAATCAGTAAATTAAATAATATCAAGAAAAGACTTTTCCATGGGCAGCAAATTGTGTATATCTAGCACATATTAAAAAAAAAAAAAAAAAAAAGCTTATTAATAATCGAAGCTCATTAAAAAGACGTATGGTTCTAGTAACAACTACCTCAAGGACGAGATTTAACTTCACATCAACATTCAAAAATTGTTCGGAGCCAAAAGATTCCCATTTTATATGATTCCCATTTTATATGGTCCCACAATCGTCAAAACCCACCATCGTCTGCCCGAACAAAACCCAGCGGTCCCACATGTTGGCCAAGTCGAGTCACCTGCAAACGCCCAAAAACCCCACCATCGAAAAAAACCAGCGACGACGACAAAATTGCCCGGATCCCCCGACTCTCCCACAGCGAACTGCCGTGATCCGCTCTATCTGTAAAATCCCAAACATGAAATAAACTAAAAAGAAGAAAAAGAAGCTATACACAGCAAAACCTTTTACAAAGATCAACCTTTTACAAAGATCAAGACTAGTTGACAAGAATGAATTTATCCAAAAACCCAATTAAAAAATAATAATAAAAAAAAATCCCACCCAAAAACACTTATCCGATCTGCAAATGAGCATCACTTGTTCCAAAAACACAAACATAGCAGGACATTCAAGAAAGTACATTTGGGCATAAAAAAATAAATATACCTCATGTGTGCTCCTTGGATAGTGAATTGAACCAGAAATAAGAATCCTTCTCTACCCACTCACATTAATGGAACTTTGATCATATGTAACATCAGCTTTTCCACATAAAACCCATAAGCTCAACAAAACTAACAAACCAAACAAAAATATATTGCACATTTCAATTCTCAAAGCCATGATCCCACAAAATCCACGTCCTGAAATTTTTCATCAAACATTCAAATCCCATGTACATTATTGGCACAGGCAACTAAAACCCCGATTCAAAAGTGCCAAACTGCAGTACCATCACAGCCGCTTCCAAATCACCACCACCCAGCGACCCCGCGCAACCGAGCCGCCTAATCTGCCGCCTACCGCCGTGCGCCCTTTACGAAAAAAGATGCTGGCCGATTTCCAATTTTCTGGAGAAGGGGAAAGTCCGCCCGATCGTAAACAAGGCAAGCCAAGCCATCTTGCGTTTTTCCCGCAGCCGTTGTTATCCGAGTCACCGCCCACAGTAGCCGTTCGCTGTTGCCGCTGCTGTCGAATCGAAGGAGGAGAACCGATCGTACCCAAACCCAGCCGAGTCGCCTTGAATTCCATCCGCTGTCCGATTTGCCATTGCCTGCGCCGCTTGTAGTTGCCGTGAGTTGCTGCTGCCGACGACCGATGGAGGAGGGGGTGCTGCGCCGGCCGTTTCCGAATTTTGGAGAAGAAAATAGAGAAAGAAGGTGGGGAGAGGGTCGCGCGGCGGCTGATTTTGGATTTGGGGAAGTACCGCCGTTGGCCGCCCATTTTCGCCGCTGAAGGAGTTTGGTTGAAGATGAAAGGAAGAGGACGGGATTTGTGGGGAGAGACGGGGAAGGGGACGAGGATTTGGGTAGGGTTTGTTTGGCATTACCGCTGATTATGAATAAAATAATTGGTCAGAATTCATTCTCATTTTTCATTTATGGATCCATTCTAATATGATCCTATACCTCTATATATATATATAAAAGAAATAAGAGATGATTTATAAATATGAGACCGGCCTCCTCATATAAATTGCCAAATAGAATAGAAAAACCGAAAAAGAAAAAAATCAATTATTAATTTCCATATAAGAAAAAAATTAAAACCGTGTGGAAATTAAAATTTCCAACAGTCTCCATCGGTCGTCACGCTGAGTAACAGGACCATCAACATTTCATATCAACCGATGACTCACACCTTTACTTTGAGTCCTTGACTTATAATTCCAAGATAAGTACAAAGAAAATACAAATCACAAAATACTAGCGAAACTTGGTCTATTGGAAAGAAAAACACCTTACAATATGAATTTTGGTCAAAGCCCGCATGCATTGGCCTTTGAACGAAATTGGGTATTGTCAAAAACGAAAAAAGTATTGTATTGAATTAAATTAAATTAAGCATTCAATTCTTACTTCAATCAAAAATTCGGATTTTATACCAATTATATTTCCGCACCCATCTAAAACTACAAATCCAAATTTATTTCATGGGTTTGATCCTGTTCAAGAAACAAAGTAAATATAAAAAAACCTATCTTTCTTGTGTAGTTACAATTTTATAATCTCCGCTTCATATCAGGTGTCATTTTAAAAAGTAAATCTTGCTTTAAATTAATTATTATTTTAGAACGTTTTACCAATTTTATCCCTACTCATTTAAAGAAACAAAATACATTTATAGTAATAAAATTATTATTAGTCAAGAAGGAAGAGAATTTAATTAGAAATATTGTATATTAGTCAAATATACATATTTTTTTAATTTTAAACATAAATTCTAAAACTATATTTAATAAAAAACGGAGGTAGTATATATCAAATTTTGCAAAATATAAACGAAATGTCAATTAGTAAATCATAATTTCAAAAGATACAATAACATATTCTATTAATAATTAAACTATAATTCAAGTATACTGTAATATTCTGTCAATATAAATACCCAATAACAATCCCAGAGCAATCCGAACGAAAAATATTAAAGTAATCAAAACATAAAATAATTCAAGGCTTCATTCGGATTGGTATATCTGGAGTTAGGGATTTCAAAACTCAAATATATAATAATAACAATAATAATAATAATAATAATAATAATAATAAATCTTTGTGCTTATTTTGATAATTAAACTAACTATTCATAGTGGATTTCTTATTGCGATAATTTGGAAACCTGGTAATATCCATTCCAGTCTTTGCTAGCTGTAGTAGTTATAGAAACCAGAAATGAAATGGCAAATGTGACACAGTATACAAATTTTGTCAAAACAAAACAATGTTTCTTTTTGGACATATCTCAGTAGTAAAAAAGTCCCTATTTTCTCGTGCAGAACAGACAAAATAGAAACGAAAATCGCGGGAAGATACTGTAAAAACAAAGATACACCACAAAACAACGCCCACAAGTTTTGGAAATCAGGTGAGCAGGAAAAATAATAATAATTTTTTTTTAAAGAAAAATAGGAGAGAAAAATAAATATTAGAAACTGTGTGAATAAATTTTTTTTCCTCTTTTTTTGACTTTGCAGTTACAAATTGGTCTTCTCCAATATTTTCATTTTGATATTTGGTTTGTAACAAAACAGACAACAGGAAATGTTGTCTGTTTGCAAGAAAACCTTTTCACATTTATTCTTGACATTCTTTGATCCTTGTTGATTTTTTTCTTTTACCTGTCTCAACTCAAAATCGGATTTATTTATTAATTCGTCCTGGCTTAATCAATTTGGGAATTTCTGCTAAAATTCTTGAGTGTTCCTTGGAAATTTCAGCAGTTTCCCTTAATTCCTGCCTGGAGATCCATAATTTCTGGAGATTCAATCAACATTTTTAAAGCAGGTCAATTTTTTTTTCCTTATTATTGGTAATAATGTGCAATTCCCATGATGTAATAATATGCAATATCATTTTTATATATAATTAATCTTTTTTTTTTTTTTTGCCACCAGAGATCGATGGATCAATTCAGGCAGGTTGGAGAGGTTTTGGGTGGTTTAAAGGCTCTAATGGTATTAAAACACGAGATCTCGATCAACCAACGGCAATGTCGTCTCCTTTACGACATGTTAGCCTTAGCCTTCGACACGATCTCGGAAGAAATCAAACAAAATCTAAAACTCGACGACCGAACCACCAAGTGGAAAGCCCTTGAGCTCCCGATGAAAGAGCTCCACAAGGTCTTCAAAGATGCCGATCTCTACATACGTCACTGCATGGACACGACCAAAGATTGGTGGGGCCGGGCGATCAGTCTCCACATGAACCGAGATTGCGTTGAATTGCACGTCCACAACTTGTTGTGCTGTTTCCCGGTCGTGATCGAGGCCATCGAGACGGCCGCCGAGATCTCGGGCCTCGATCAGGACGACATGCAGAAGAGACGAGTCGCGATCATGCAAAAGTACGACCCGGAGTGCGACGACCCTAAGCTCTTTTTGTGGAAATTTGGGAGACAATATTTGGTCCCCCAGGAAATTTGCGGCCGTTTGGAGACCGCTTGGAGAGAGGATCGGTGGTTGCTTCTTGAGAAAGCCGGCAAGAAGAAGACGGCCGTTGCGAAACTACTCATAAGGAAATTAAACGATGTGAGTAATAATACGCTTTTGCCGAGTAGCGTGTTAGTAGGGGCAAGTGATTACTTCGTGAGGCGGCGTTTGGGGTCGGGATACCCTTCGGGCGGAGGGCATCTCAAGGAGATTCATTGGTTGGGTGAGAATTTCGCTTTGAGGACATTTTACGGCGATATTACTCCGTTACAATCCGATATCTCTCTCGTTCTCTCGCTTTCGCATCCCAACGTGTTGCAATATCTTTGCGCATTTTACGACGAAGATAAAAAAGAGGGTTTTCTTGTAATGGAGCTTATGAGTAAGGATCTTGGTTCTTACATCAAAGAACATTCTGGACAAAGGAATAGACTCCCGTTTACTATACCCGTCGCTGTTGACATCATGCTACAAATCGCGAGGGGGATGGAGTTTTTACACTCGAAAAAGATCTATCTCGGGGATTTAAATCCGTCCAATATCCTTCTCAAAGCGAAAAACGCTTCCATGGGAGGGTTTCAAGTAAAAGTCACAGGGTTCGGCATGACCTCCGTCGAGAGATCTTCACCGTCGAAAGGTGCTAAACCGACCGCTCCACCCGCCGATCTTAACATTTGGTTAGCCCCGGAGGTTCTTGCCGAGCTCGACCATTCTAAGAGCAAACCTGCGGCGAATTACACGGAGAAAGCCGATGTGTATAGCTTCGGGATGCTTTGCTTCGAGCTTCTGACGGGTAAAGTCCCGTTCGAAGATGGCCATCTCCAAGGCGAAAAGATGGTTCGGAATATACGAGCCGGGGAGAGGCCGCTTTTCTCGTACCCTTCCCCGAAATATCTTCAGAACCTAACGAGAAAATGCTGGCAGACGAACCCCGATCAACGCCCGTCTTTTTCGTCTATATGCCGGATTTTACGCTACATTAAGAAGAACCTCGCGATAAACCCTAATCACGGCGACCCTGAATCTCCGCCCCCGCTCGTGGACTACTGCGACATGGAGGCCGGCTACCTGAAGAAATTCCCGGGGGAAAACGGGATCGTGCCGCCCGTGTCACAAATCCCATTTCAAATGTTCACGTACACGGTCTTCGAGAAGGAGAAAGTGTGCGGCCAAAAATGGGACCCGGCGAATGAGGGTTCTACTCATCGCCGGATGTCGATGTTCAACGACGAGCATATGGCCGCAATGGACGATCTTTTCCTTGTGCCGAGCGATCGACGCTCAGTTTGCTCAGAAATCATCAACACTAAGAACTCGGCTATCGCCGTCGATATGAGGTCGGTTATATCCGAGATACCGCACCGGAAGCTTCATCAGTTCGAACAACGGTCGATCGGGTCCGAGAGTCCGGGGAAGAGGTTTTCCGGCGGTGTAGCCGATCAGAGAGCATTTGGATCTTTAACTCCGGAGAGAAAGAACGTAACAATGATGGCGGATCAAAAATCCCCAATTATTATCCCGGCTGTCGAGAACAAAACTACCGATCAACATATAATTAGTCAGCCGACAGTGAGTCCTAGGCCTCAAGAACATGTTAAATCGGCGTTAACGAAAACGACGGAGCAGAAAGTGGAGAACAGAGAGATTCTAGAGGTGAAACATTCGTTGAGATCGATAGTCGAACACAAGCAAACCTCTTCGTCCGAGCCTTCGGAGGGGAAATTACTTTCTCGGGGTCCGACCTCTACGAAATTACCTGAGATTCCAGAGAAAAAGATACTGCAGGATAACGGTGAATCTAACCAGAAGAATGTATCGGCTTCTTCTTCTACAACTTCTGAGAAAAAAGCTGAGCCAACGGCTAAAAGCGACCAAAAACTGGATGATTCTGACAACTCGGCCAAGAAACCTACGCTTCTCAGGAAATTGAAGGATTTAAAGATCAAAAGAAGTTCAGGTTAGTTTATCTTCCCTTCTCTTGTTCCCTTGCAAAAGAAAAATAAAATAAAATAAAATAAATTAGCTTTTAATATTCTGAATGCGATGCATTGTTTGTTTTACACAGAATCACCCAATTCGGCAAAATCTGAACCCACCAAAATTAAGAAAACAAAGCCCGTATTCTCACCAGCCTCGTCGCCATCACGGGCTTTCATCTCATCACCAGCACGGGCTTTCATTTCGTCACCATCACGGGCTTTCATCTCGTCACCATCACGGGCTTTCATCTCGTCACCATCGCGAACTTTCAAAAAGAGCAGTTACTCAGAGCCGCCCAAAACCGAGCCGCCACGATCACCAGCCAGAACGAAGAAAACAGTCCCAGATTCTAATCCAGCTTCTTCACCATCGAGAGCTTTCCAAACATGCCCTTCGCCATCACATCCATCACTTCATCATCATTCAAAGGAGTGTACATCGTCACCATTGAACCCGTGCACCCGATGTTCGAGACTCGGTAGGCAGACCTCGTTTCCGCTAACAATGAGCCCCCAAGCACGTAAAATAGATCATGTATAATTTAAGTACTCAGGTAGCGTTATTTTATATATATATGTCTTCCTTTTTATATTGTGGCCGATTTTTGATTTCTTGTTTCATGTATTCAAGTTTTAAGTCGAACAGTTTATATAGGGGAGTTATAGGAGGCCGATGATTTGCCTGATTCTTGTGAGTTGTTTGTATATTTGGTTTTTTATACTTTTGTATTTTCTTGCCTCTTTTAAATTTAGCCATGTTCAAATTCAGGAAGAATCTGGATTTGCAATTCCTAATCTGGTTTTGAAGCAGTTGAACATGCACTTGAATGCACCTCACTTAATTATCTTTCATGTCAATGATTAAACAAAAATCACAAAATTAAATACAAGAGCAACTCTAAAAAACCACGACCGTCATATCTATTAGCAACTTGCTTTGAAAAATTAAGCATTAATATTCAGATTAAATATACTCATGTATACCAGAAATTAATCCACTACTATTTCGACCATAAACAAGGCTTAGTTCCACAATCAAAAGATCCTTCTACAAATGCATGAAATATATCGATTGTGATTGACTATATTGAAAAATGAAATAAAAACAAATACACAAATTGCAAACTAATATTTTTGACATTAGCTCTTTTTCACTACCTTTTTTTCTGGCAAACCACAACATTCTCTTGTAAAAGATCATTTTCCGGCTCGAGTTTAATTTTCTTTTCTCGCACTTTTAAAAGGATAGCTCAGGACCTTATATATTATTGTTCATGTATTCGTTGAAAACCAAACGGCATAGAATTTCATTCGCGGAAACAAATCACAAGAGAGAAAATCAGAAACACAATATCCTAAACACAAGAGATAGTACAAAATCCTACAGTGAAAAATAAAACCAAAAAGTTACAGAGATACCATGAAAACAAGCAACATAGCGACCACTTGTCATAGCACAAAAGCTTCGTAAGACTATAAATGTAACATTAAACTTATAATCATACCAGAAACAGGGGAACTGATCAAACCCTCGTCGTCCCAAACAAACTTATCCTTTAGCTTTAATTGTTTCATTTTTAATTATTTCTCATCTCAGAGCTGTGTTAAGCAGAATTCATATATACCAAATCAAACATAAGTTAATTAACTACTTGCTTGCCCATTAGTAGTAGTAACGGCCGAGGAACTGATCAAACCCTCGCCGTCCCAAACAAACTTTTCCTTCACGCTCACTAAATCGTCCACATTCATCCTCAACAACTTGCACAAGTCCTCGGCTATCGGTACCACATTCCCAAACCTCTTCATATTCAATTCAGCCGCCTTACGTGCCTCCAAACCCCTCTCCTTCATTTCCTTCACACTCTGTTCCGCTCTCGACACCTGGCACCTCAAATCCGATTCTCTGACCTTCATCTCCTCCCGAACCCGATCGGCCGTCATTTTCTCCTCTTCGAAAGCCAATATTTGATCCCTCAACTCCTCCACTTTCCGATTGGCCTCCAAATTTCGCCGCCTCAACTCCTTAACACATCGAATGTTTTCAGACTCTCTATGCTTCATCTCCTCCCGAACCCGATCGGCCATCTTGGTTTCCTCTTCCCAGGCCATTACTCGACGCCTCAACTCCTCCAGTTTCCGATTAATCTCCAACTCTCTAAACTTCATCTCCTCCCGAACCTGATGGGCCATCTTCTTTTCCTCTTCACAGGCCATTATTCGTCGCCTCAATTTCTCCACACTTCTAGAAGCTTCTAGATTTTGCCGCCTCAAATCCTCCACGTACCGAACATTCTCCGACTCTCTGCGCTTCATCTTCTTTTTCTCTTCTTCGCAGGCCGATATTTTGCGGCTCAGCTCCTCCACTGTCTGATTAGCCTCCACGTTCTTTTGCCTTAGCAGCTCCTCGCTCAGGACCGATATCGAGAGTTGGGTTTTCGTGTCCTTTATGGTCTGATTGTCCATCCACTTCGCTTTCTCCATTTCGGATACCTTTGTCTTGAGACTTTGTACGGCTCGATCCTTCTCCAAGACTTGATTTTTCAGCTCGCTCAGCTCCTTTTTTAAGTCAGCTACTGTCTGGTTTTCGCCGTAATTTATTGCCACCTCTGTCTTGATTTTTTTCGGTTTCTGGTTTTCTTGTTGATGCACATTCACTCTTTTCTCGGGTTCGGACGTATGGAAAGCAACTAACCCCTGTATCCTCTCCAGTGCATCAGCGCGCATTTCTAAACCATTTCGTGGTTCCATTTTAATCATCATTCTCTCACGTTCCATTATTATTATTATTATTCTCTGCACCACACCATATATCCTTTCGTAAGTAGTAGTAATAATAGAAACTTTTTTCCTCAGGAAAAATGACCAAACTTCACACAGAGACTTGTTACAATAGCCATAACAGAGATATATATTTTTATTTTTTAAGTTTCAAGCGAAGGATAGCAAACCAGGAAATTCCTTAAATTCATCTCAAGACTAAAACCTAAAAACAAAATTAGGCTAATAATAATAAAAATAAAAAGAGTAATAAACACTACGCGAAAAAAAAAAAGTAGCTTTTTATATCCTCAGCTGCAGAAAAGAAAATCTTGATGAACTTCCAAAATGCTAAAGGAAGGAAAAGGAAAAAAAAGATGATGATGATGATGATGGTGGTGGTGAAGATCAGGGGAAACTTACAGTGTTACCGAAAGGCTTGGAGTAAATGGGCCCGGCCTAAAAATGGAGGTTTGGCTTCTCGCTTTCTTTACAAAATGGCCTAAAAAATTGATCTTTGTTTTCGCCTGAGATGGAGGTTTTGGGTGTTGGGGGTGGGAGGTTTATGGAGAATACGCAGAGTTGTACTCTCTGTTTGTTTGTGGGTATTTGGTGTATGTGCTGTTGAGACTCAGCCTTGTTTGCCGATAGTAACTTTCCCTTTTTCAATTTTTAATTATTATTATTAAAATTATTTATTAACTTTTTCAAGAAAATGGCAACCTTTATTTCATATTTTCTTCTCTTCGGTCATCATGTGACAAAATTACAAATAGCTACTCAAATTCTCATCTGATCACCCGAAACCTTTTATTCCAATTTAGGTTGAATTAATCTTATTATATCATAAATTAACATTTAAATTTCCTATTTTTAATTTTCGAAAATTATGGTTGTGCCATTAACGTTTTTGAAATTGTTTCAACTGGATTTCAAACTACACAAGGGTAGTATGTAATTTCAAATAACAATGTAATTTAAAATAGTGATTTCAATAGGCACATGGGCAATAAGAACATCTCTGAAAAATGACATTTGAAAGAAGAGACTAAGAAACCCTTATTAATGGCCAGTCAAATAAAACCTGAAAATGGGAACATATATAAAAGTGGCAAATGCTTTTTCTCTCTCTGTATGTCTATTTGCAGTACTGGCTAGCATTTTTCAAGTGGATCATTGATATCTTTATTTCTTTTTTAAGCAATTAATTAATAGGGCTATCAAAAAAGGAATCTTTAGAAACAGACACACCCTTTTATGAAAGAAATCGAAAAGCTTGTGATCAAGATGTGACAACTGACGTTAGAATTAAGAGAGTAATTTGTAGTATATGAAATATTTTATCAATAGCCAGTAGGTAGAACTGTGGAGCTGGTTTATTACTCTTTCTTGATGATGATATTTAGAGAAATCAAAGATGTAATTATAAAAACTAGTCAACAACAGCAGCAGCAAGGACAACCGAAAAAAAATAAAATTGTTGTTTGTTAATTTTGTATTCTTTTATTTTTTATTATAAGCGAAACTATGTTTGTGTTAATTATATGGCCCAAGTCCCTTTTAATTGCCCAACCCATTCTGCAGCCCACCACTGGTAGCCCAAAAGCCACGACCCAACTCAACCGGGTCGGACGATCCGGACCCGTCTGAGATTTAATCCTGGCGCCCATTTTAGGTCTTCAATCTGGGCCACTCATCACCCCCTTATAACCCCTCCCCCGAAACCCTAATTCATTTAACCCTCTTGTGCTCTCTCTCTCTTCGGCTGTTTCTCCTCCTCTCTCCCGATCTTTGGTCTTCACCCTTCTCGTTTTTCCTCCTCGCCGGAAAATCGAAACTTGCCAGTGGAGATAACGTGATCCTTTGTGAGAGTGAGGTTCTGGGTGAGAGTGTTGCTAGGGTTCGGGTCTGGGGGTTAAGGTCAACGGGTCCGGTGCGCCGCCTTGGGTCGCCATCCGAGGGTACCAGCGGCTGCCGGCGGCGGTTGAGGGACTACGGGAGCCGGTTTACTGTGGTGTTTAGAAAGGGGGCCGAATTTGTGGAGATCTGAGCCGAGCAATTTCGGATCTACTATTCGTCCTTATTCCGGCTACCGACGGCAACAAAAAGGGGGTTTTCTCGTTATAGCTTATAGCAGTCATTGTTTCTCTTTCGTTTCTCTATTTTCGTCTTCTATTGATTTCCTTTTTTTCCCGTGTTTCAGGCGGCGGTCGGAGCATTGCTGAAATTTGGAGTGAAGACGAAAGGCTCGTTGTTCATCTGCTGCCGTGTCGTGGGCTGGAGCGAGCTGCTGCGTGCGGGCTGTTCAACCGGGCCAGAAAGGAAGACAGAGGGAAGAGACTCTAACTACGGACAGAGTTGATCACTGTCCGGGCCTCGAACAAGCTCGACGAAAAAATTGAAAAGGACGAAACTGCCCCTAGGTGGTCCGCTGCGCTAATAAACGATCAGCCATGAGTCGTTCGACGGTCGGCTACGCACCCAACAGTTTGAAAAGTGAATGATAATATATTATTATATTGTATTTTATATCAAATCATGTATGAAAAGTAAATGACGTTTTGCATTTAGCAGTATAATGATTAAGTGTGAAAAAAATATTGGTAGGGTGAGACAAATTATCTTGCACCAGAGCTATACTTCTTAATTCAATATTTAGCTTTACTAAACAAATATAACATTAATCTTGTGTACTTCAAAATAACAAGCATTTGTGTTGTTTCTGTTTCAGAGAGACAACAGAGAGTTACAGAGCTAATAATCTTTAACTTCAGCAATGGCTCTCTAACTTCAGCTAATGATCAACACGTCGAAAAATACTAGAGAGACTTGAACCAAAACCATATCTAACATTTAAAATTAATTACGAGCAATTAAACAAGTGTTTGGTAATGATAATGCTCATTTGCGTTGCAATAATGATAATCTCCTGTGCACATGACAACAGTCTCTTATTATTTCCTTCCGTTTCTTGGTCCGATCGTCATTAGCAGATATCGGACTGCTGCATTTAGCAAGTTTCTCCTTGCCGCCCTTCTCAGAATCATCCGTGATATCAATGACATGATTATGATCTATAGCAGCCAAAGAAGGCCGTGTCGTTTCATAATTAGTTGACTGCGATTTTGTCGACTCCAAGGCTTTGCTCTTGCTACTATCTGATAGAACACCTCATATAATTAATTAATACTCATGATAAATGTGTCAAAAGAGCTCACATTCTATACCAACTAAAACCCTAGCTAAACCCTAATCATAGCAACACAAGTGTTTTAAGCCTACAACGCTTCAAGTTCAACTTATCATAGCAACAACGTAAATGAAATCGATCAACATAATAATTTTAACAGTATGTATAAATATATTATTATTAGTTACCTGGTGCCCCAACCAAATTGTTCCACATACGCGCAAGATCGTCCTTAACAGTGTCCTCGGCTTTCAACAGCTCGCACGCCATAACCTCTGCCTCCGATTTTTCCGTCTCAAATCCGATCCTTTGAGCTTCATTTCCTCTTCGCATGCCAATATCCGACGCCTCAACTCCTCGACTGTCTCAGCAGCCTCCAAATTTTGCCGCCTCAAATCCTCAACACATCGAATATTTTCAATTTCCTTGCGTCTCAACTCAACGTTACTTTCTCTTAGCTTTTGCTCTCGAATCTCAGATTCCGAAAGTTTGTTTCTCATTTCCTCTATTATTTGATCATCCATTTGTTTCTGCACCTTCAATTCCTCAATCACTTTCTCCATTTTCGTCAGCTTCGTCTCCTCCTCAGCCCGATAAGCTCCCACGACTCGACCCTTTTCAAGGGTCTGGTTTTTGAGCTCACACGGCTTGTTATTGAGGATGAATAGCATCTGGTTCTCTCTGTAATTCATTTCCCCCTCCTCTGTCTTAATTACATTCTCACTTTTTCTTTTAGTTTCTATCTGTTTCTTCTCAAACTCCAATCTATTCTGTATTCTCTCCAATGTACCGATGCGCATTTCAATATCATTTCCCGGCTCCATTTTAATCTTCATTTTTCACACTCTCTATAATTATTGTTATTATTTTCTGCACTACACCATATATCCATTCATAAGAAGTAACAATAAATAATGAAATTCAATTTATGTATTACTTTCGTTTTCAGATGAAGGATAGCAAACAAACAAGTTCTTTTGATCCATTTCAAGATTAAAACCTAAAAAAACACCATTAGACTCACATTTGAAAAAGAAAAAAGAAAGAAAATGTGTACTAAACACTGCGAAAAAACTTTATCTTTTTATATCCTCACCTGCAGAAAAGAAAATATTGATAACTCCCAAAAAGCCAAGGGGGAAAACAATGTACCAGGAAAACAGAAAAAAAAAATTGAAGAAGAAAAAGAAGGTGGTGATGTTCAGGGGAAACTTACTGTGTTACCGGAGAGCTTGTACGAAATGGGCCTGGCCTAAAAATGGAGGTTTTCTTTACAAAGGGGCCTAAAAATTTGATCTTTGTTTTTGCCTGAGATGGAGATTTTGGGTGTTAAAAGGTGAAGGGTTTATGGAGAGTATGCAGAGTAGTTGTACTCTGTGTTTGTTGTGTGTATTGGTGTGTTGTTGAGACTCAGCCATTGTCACTTTCAGAAAAAACAAAACATATGTTGGGCCTTGTTTGATAGTAACTTTTCTGGGGTTTTTTTTCCCAAATAAAATAATTTTTCCTTCAATCTTAATATTTACATGAAGAAATTACAAAAAGCTACTTTTTTTTCATAGTTCGAATTTTGATGTTCGATAATTATTGAATTGTAAAAAAGAATATTCAAAAATTTCCACTAAACATATCATATTTTATATTGTATGTTTTAATAATTATATTATTTTTGGTAATTAACAACCTCAAAGTCAATTTTTAGATTTTTTTAAATTTAATTTAATGATAGGAGCCAAGTTCTACATTTTACTTTATTCAGTAATTAGTGGCACAGAGACCCGATGCCACTAATTACGATACAAGATTCTCGATTCCATTTAGTATCAAATACTACATATTGTATTAAAGGTCGTCAAAAGGGTTAAATACTCGGTCTATTCCGAAAAGCTACACAATATACACCTACTACCTCTAAAGATCGGATACTAGTTCTACGCCTTCAGTCTCTCCCACGCCACAACACGTTTCACACGCACCCAAATTGGTGTGGGGGGGCACATTGCAGTGGCAGCAAACTAGAGAAAGAGAGCGAAAGAGAGGTTCGTGCATGGGTCCCGACTTTGCACAAAAATACGAAGAGTAATCCATCGCGAGCCTCCGACATTGGTTGACAACATCCGAGTATCGTTGCTTGAGTTCATCAACCGATCTCATTAGCCTAAGCTCTGGATCACCACCAGTCAGATAATCCGCCAACGTATGTCCCCTCATTTTAAAAAAGTCAACACCAGCAAAAGTCAACTCAAAGTTATATCTAATAACCACATGTTTCTGATAACATTTTAAAATTGCCAAATTCGGAAATTTTAACCCTAAAAAAATCGACTATATATATATATATATATACCTCAAAGCCTCGAAGTGGAAAAACCGTCTGCTTGAAGCTTGGGTAGATTCTGAAGTAGACGCGTGCTGTCTATAAAGTGCGCACACAGCGTACATACAGAGCTCATCATTCTCCTCAAATGCACTCACCATGTCGGCTCCAAACATACATTTTCTCTTAATAAACGCTGATTTATAATTAGCTCGAACTCCACGTTTGCTTCTTTTCCTTTTCGGGATAGTGGGTGAAACTTCATAGTTCCAACTTCTAACAAACTCGTCATCGCAGTCGATGGTATCGATGATGTAGGCGCAGCCGATGAAGGCGTCGTTGTTGTCTCGGGGGAATACCGTTTCTTAGTAGACTGCTCGGAAATTGTCAACTCCAAGGCCTTGCTAGCATGTGGACCACCTGATACAATCATGAATTTGTCAAAAGAGCTTCAAACGAACAACTTTGAAATCAGTAAAGGCATATATTTGATCAAGTAATGAAAGTTGAAACTAAAATAAATACACAGACTGCTTTTTTCTTCAAATTCCATGAAAACAAAAGCACAATAACAACCACTCATAACAATTTCAAGTCCAAAAAAAATCCCTTTTTTGCCCAAGAATACAAAAATGCTTCATAAGACTGATCACAGCTTAATTTTATTTATTTATTTGTCAATTTCTCATCTGTGAACTGTGTTACACAGAATTCATATATACCAAATCAAGCATAAGTTGATTAACAGTATT
The DNA here is from genome assembly GCA_014905375.1 of Phtheirospermum japonicum. Taxonomy (NCBI): domain Eukaryota; kingdom Viridiplantae; phylum Streptophyta; class Magnoliopsida; order Lamiales; family Orobanchaceae; genus Phtheirospermum; species Phtheirospermum japonicum. The sequence goes on from BMAC01000130.1 coordinate 813,664, forward strand.
AACTACCTTCTCCCCCATGCGTCACACTCACTGAATCGTTCATCCTCAGCAACTTGCATGCCTCCAAACACCGACCCTTCATTTCCTTCACACTCTGATCTGCCTCCAATATTCGCCGCCTCAAATCCGATTCTCTAGCCTTCATTTCCTTCACACACTTGTCCGCCTCCAATTTCTGCCGTTCCAAATMCTCCAAACGCCGTTTACTTTCCGTTTCTCTGACCTTCATTTCCTCCCGAACCCGATCGGCCGTTTTAATTTCCTCCTCACAAGCCGATATACGACGCCTCAACCCCTCCACCGTCTCAGCAGCCTCCGAGTTTTTCCGCCTCAAATCCTCAACACGTCGAACATTCTCAGACTCTCTGAGACTCATTTCCTCCCGAACCCGATCGGCCGTTTTAATTTYCTCTGCACAAGCCGATATCTGACGCCTCAACCCCTCAATCGTCTTTGTGTTATATTCTCTGAGCTTTTTATCTCGAATCTCAGATTCCGAAACTCTTCTTCTCATTTCCGTTATTATATCATCGTCCATCCGTTTCTGTTGCTTCAATGCCTCGATCTCTTTTTCAATCTCCGTCAACTTCGTGTCATAAACTCGGTCCGTTTCAAGAACATGATTTTTCAGCTTGTTATTGAGGTCTAATAGCATCTGATAATCCATTCCATCCTCCTCCTCTTCCTCTGTCTTAATTATCCTTATTATTGCATTATTCTCACTTTGCTTTTTATATTCTATCACTTTCTTCTCAAACTCCAATCTATCCAACGCGGCTAAACTCTGTATTCTCTCCACTGTACGGACGCGCATTTCCAGATCATTTACAGGCTCCATTTTAACCTTCAGTTTTCACACTCCATTATTTTAATATACCATGTGTATATATATCCATTCATAAGTAGTATTGTAGAAATAATAGAAACTTTTTACACAGTAATCAGTAAAAATGAGCAAACATAACACRGATACTTTTTACAATACTTTTTAATTTTGTTTTGAGACTCGCATTTTGAGAAGAAAAAAAAMGGTGTAATAAACACTACGAAAAGAATTAGCTTTTTATATCCTCACCCGCAGATACTAAAATCTTGATGAACTCCTAAACTGCTAAAAGAAGAAAAAGGAAGAAGAAGATGATGGTGATGTTCAAAGGAGACTTACTGTGTTACCAGAAAGCTCGTGCGAAATGGGCCAAGCCTAAAGATGGAGGTTTGGGTTCTCGTTTTCTTTACAAATGGCCTAACAAATTGATCTTTGTTTTTACACCGGAGATGGAGATTTTGGTTGTTGATGAAGTGGAAGGTAGGAGGAATATGCAGAGTAGTACTCTGTTTTTCCGTGTTTTGATGTGTTGTTTTTTTGACACGAAGGTGTTGGTGTGTTGAAGCGTGGGCTAACTTTTCTTTTATTTGGGATTTTTTTTTTACACCCAACTATTCGATATTTTGTTTAAACGGGTTTTCGTGGACCACTCTTTTCACCTCCTTTTATTTTGAAACTGAATTTTATTTTTTTTACAAACATATTGAAATATACAGAATTGATAAATTACTTTTTATTTTGAGATTATTGCCGAAAAAGCGTTTGAATATATTTTTGGGCGTTCATATTGAAATATACAAAATTTGCTGTTAAGGGAATTCAATCTCATTTCCTATGTATAAGAATTAAGTGAAAATATATTTTTGGGCATTTATGCACTTTACCTTTGGCATTATTGTGTTCGCCATATTTTTTAGACTCATAAATTTAATTTCAGTTCAACCATATTTTGTTTTCTCTGTCTAATCGCTTGTAAAAATTATCAAAAAACACATTTCTTTTTTAGTCAACTCCAATTTCGATCAACTTTACTATCAATTCTGACCTCTGTTAAAAGATAAAGATAACAATAACCGGATAGGACTGGTTTTAGGTTCAACGGAGGTTTAAGTTGGCCGGTAAGTCGACAGAAAATTGGCGAAACATATATCTTTTGCAATTTTGACCAACGATTTGGCATGACAAACGAACTCTGGTTGAACTAGGTATTCTGAATCACAAAATTTTACTGTATATAGTGAGGCGCGTGAATGTTCGAAAATATGAATTGACCTGTCCCCGCAAGCTCTTTTGCTGTCATTCAAAATAAGATGTAAAATGTCATTTGTGTATTACAGGAAACAATTTGTCAAAACAAAAATATAAGTGGTTTAGACAAAAAAAATTGTTTGGGAGATTTAAAAAATCTTCCCTCTCTTTTATTTATTTCTTCTTTTCACTTTAAAAAAAAAATGGCCACCTTATTTCACTTTTCTTTTCGATCTTCATAATTTACATTAAGAAATTAAAAATAACCATTTTCGATTTTCTTAGGTCGAATTTTAATGTTCGCTGAATTATTGAAATGTAATCTTACATTTTTCAGTATTTTTCATTAAGCAAATTATATTTTATATAAATTTGGTTTAAAAATAATTATATTTTTTTATATAATTAACAACTTCAAACTTATTTAAAAACTCTCTCTCTCTCCATACAAGACAGGCTTACTTTTCGTTGACATGAGTTTATTTATTTTTAAAAAAGTATTAATTACACAATAATAACTAACATATTACTATGTAATTCACATTCATTTATTGGAATATGAAAAAGTAGAATAGAAAATAATCTACAATTTCAAAATCATTAATTACATTTTCTTAATTTGTGTGGTTGGATAGAGAAAGTATATTGTTGATAGTTGATCTTACCTCAAATACAATGTTCTTGGGAATCCTATAAGATCGGTTCATTTTTTTCTTTCTATGAGAGATGGTCAGACCTTTATTTGGGTTCGAATCCTATTGAGAGGTCCACTAGAGATCCGAAATTGTTGAAAAAATAACAAGATATTTCTTTTGTTCCTTCCAAGCGATCGAAAAAATAAAACATTGATTAATATATTCAAGATAATTACGTATTTACAAAATACTATCTCAATTCATCCTATTTCATCGGATTCGGGGTGTGAAAGGGTTCTGAAGGATGAAACATGTATGGACAGTTCCAATAAGATTTCATTATTTAAAAAAAATCCTTTTTTTTTTTATTTATTTCATGATCGGAATTGGGGAGGATACACCTTACACCACGATTGAGGCGAATACCAGAGCTCAAGAATAAAGCAAGGGAACGAGGGAAACAAAGGGTTCAAGGCCAAGAGTAGGAATCTCTCCAATGACCGAAGACAAAATAGAGTACTCCTTCATCCACCATCTCCTCTTCCACTTATGTGACTCAGCTTCATTGTACAAGTGACTTAGGGATCATCATTCCACTTCTATCTTTCAGTTCTTGCGGGAGCACTTTTTTATTAGTCAAGTAGTACAACAACTCTATCTTACAATCTAATATGGAACTAGCCATTCACCAGTGTGCTACTATAAGAGTTAGAGAGGATTGGATATTGATTTGCTTGTTCGACTGTCTTGTATAATGTCAAGAGAGGGGGATGACAGGCTTAGTAGAGCTCGAACCTACAATATTAATGTTTTGATCCTCGTTGTTCTTCGAGAATTAGAAAGGTCTTTTTTTAATTTGAATTTGTTAGCTGCTCCAGCTTCAGCCACTCAATCTTTCGATAATCCTTTTTATTTCTCATCAAACGAATGAATGTTATTCTGGAAATCCTAGCTATTCTTAGCTAGTATTCGAAATATAATTGTTATTACTATAAAAAATGAAACGTATGCATGCATAATTGTCCACAGGTCAAATCATATATGTAATTACTGGAATAATTGTTGGAGACTCAAATGATGGTTATGCAAGCATGAGAACTTATGTGATATTCTATATCTCCATGAATCTAGGAACTTTTGCTTGCATTATATTATTTTGTCTACGTACTGGAAGTGATAACATTTGAGATCATGACCCGCCCCTTGTTTCAATCAGAATGAGTCCCTGGGACATTGACTTCCACTAGCTTGAATTGCTTCGCCCCTTCTCTAGCAGACTCATATTATATTTCTTATTTCTTCGCCCCAATTAAAGATCAATACCAAATAGCAAATGATATTCATAGGCACCTAAGAATTTTTTTTGACATCTCGTGAGTGATTAGCGGAGCATTCCGCTTACCTCCACTTTTCATGTCAAGCGTACAAGTGTAGTATAGTCAGATTGACTTATAAAGACAAGAACTCCTTTTCATCTCCCTTGTATAAGCTCAGTTGATTATTGAAGCAGTAGCTCTAGATCGAGAGATAGATGCTTACTCATTGAGAGTCACTCTGCGAGAAGTGCAATATTCTCTGACTTGGTCTTCAAATCATAAGTCTCAGCGCGTTCCCGGCTTGCCTCACTCTCAGGTTGGCCTTTCTACTAGAATAAGTAATATTCCACTTGTGGAGTGGTGTATGGGCTAGAGCTAATGTAGCTATGAGTTCCTGCAGCTAGGAGTTACTGAGTTCAGATCTTTGTTGCTTGTAACTACTAAGCTAGCAGCTAAAAGCCAAGATGAGTTACACCCTTGAGCATTCCTAAATCATCCGAGGGAATGTAGTAAGGGGTACCTTTCTAGAGGCTGTAAGCCAAGATAAGAGCTAGCTACACTAGTTCCTTCTTTTTAGTCCTCTATTTGAGCTTTTCATCATCGTTTAAGTACCCTACTAGCTTCTAAAGCAAGTGAGATAATGTCTCGTGAAAGGAAGAAGGCCACTAAACAAAGGGGAAAGAGAGTGATTCAACCCGGTGTATCACCCTAAATCTAAGGGAAGGGGAGCGTAACGCTTCCTATTACTTTGGAAAAGGAATTGGTAAGCGGTGAACAAAGTCTAGTTTCATATATATGAATCCTTGCTACTACATTCCTACTGTTATTGTTATACTAGCTACCTCTTCAAGCTTGCCTTCCTGAAGTCTCCGTACAAAAGCTTTGGTTCTTTATTTTCTTTGTTCCTTAGGATGTCTTGCTCTAGGGATATCCCTTATTAGTTATATTGTTCCTATCTTCTTCTTAGCTTAGTAGCTCTGGGCACCAAAAGTGTTAATATACTAATAATTACACAAATTAGCGTACTCTTGATGAAGCATAAAGTCTACCTAACCCAAGTGTCATCTCGTAGGAGCGGGCACCTTTTTTCGCTTAGTATCACTAGTTATTGGTTAGGGCTTCTTTAGCGCATAGCTAGTTTGAAGCTCAAACAACTCCTGGGGAATTCTCAAGTTACGGTTGTTCTAGTCGATTTTTGCGAGAAGCCTTTTTTACTATAGTTAGTTTAGGGTTGGGACAGGAGATGGAGGAATGGGACCAATGACACTTATCCGGATTTCTATTGCTTTGCCTCCAATTGGGATTAGTGAGACCTGGAAGGTAAAGGCACCAAATCTAAAACATTGTGGCCAAAATTGGGTTCACACGTTTGTTAAGCTAGCATTAAAATGTGAACTATCGATCTTGTCTGCCCACGCAAGTGTTGAGAAGTGCCTAGGACGAGCTCATGCTGTTGAACAATGCGTAGGCTACTAAGCCACCTCGCCTGCTGCACCACGCCGACCTGCAAAATTGTCGAATCTCTTAGTTGTGCAATTAGAGAATCTCCTCATAGGTAGTCGAACCGGTCCACTCATGGCCGAGACGACATGACTATAGTTCGATCCGATCCGAATGCGCAAGCTCAACTCGCGCGAACCAGGTCCAGCGTAATCTTTAGGATGAGTCGTCCATGCCCACGATTCGACGTACCTCATAAAATATACACCTGAACGGAGTCATTCACGTACGCTGCCCGACAGCAGCCACATAGCCAGGCTGAGCCGACCTATGTTCGGGCCGATCTTGAGATTTAATGCCTACATTCGGGCCAAGCTAGTAACTTCGAGTTGACCTGATCAAAGTATAGGCCGACCCGGTGAACAAAAGGATCGGCCAAACTGCTTGGTTATGCTCACCGACACCTTCTCATGCCTGCGTCCGAACTGATCCGAGAATATTAGGTCGACTCGTGTTGATTATCGAGTCGTTTCGTCCGCTCGACAAGATTCATTATAATGACAACTCGGTCAAGCCGACCTAATCCTGAAAATTATGCTATCAAACATCGTTGGACACTGCCACGAGACGAGATCGCTATAAAGCAGCGAAAAACACGTAACTAGGGTAGGGTTTTGTTTTTCTTTGTTCCAAGAGTATTTTGATAGTCAATGCTACGTGACATGTGTTTGTGTTGAGTTTTAAATAAAAACTATAAATATAGTCTTTCCAAAATAGAAGAAATGGTTAACAACTTTAAAGAGAGAAAGCACGTAGAGAGAATTTTAGAGAGAAAAAACTTCATATCAAAAGTTCAAATTTGTATAAAGATGCAATTAAGACTTATCAAAACTCAAAAAATGAATAAAATAACTAAGCGCCTTTTTCTATTTGATTTACTTATTTCCCTAGCTGATCTGCTCGTTTTTAATGCTTTATTTGATTGAGTTACATTTAATTTAATTATATATGTTTTGTTTATAGGAGGACAAAATCGTACATTTTACATTATTTGGTTTTATAAGTTTATCCACTAATATTTGATAGACTCAAAAGATCGTGGCACATTGATGCGAATGTGATAGGTAGGCAGTGGCATCATAACATCATAACCCTTTGACAACTGACGACATCAGAGAGAGGAGAGTAATGTAAGATTTTCATAGTTTGCGGGAGTAATTATCTTAGAAGATAACGTTACAAACTGAACCTACAATAATTGGACAAACACATAAATAAATAAATGAGAAAATAAAATTTTCTTAATCTAAGAAGAGAGAAGAATGTTGATTTGTTTGGATTACAGAAACGAACAACAAAATATAATAACGAGAATTTCGCCTAAATAATATCGAATAAAATGAGAAACAACTTTAAAATGTATTTGTTCAAATGTATGAAATGATTAATTTGCAATAGCTTGTTTCTATCTCAGGCAATCAAATCAATCGGTCTATCACGTCCAATTCTATCCGACTTTTTTCTTCCCGTTTTCAGTCCAACCAACCAACAAAAATCATTATTAACTCGTCAATTTTCCCTCCAAAACCCTTTCTCTCTCTCTCTCTTTTTTTTTTCAAAACTGAATATTAATTCAGCCCAACAGGTCAAATTTACCTGAGTTCATAGTCAAATCTATTAATTAGTCTCTCCATTTCAAATTAATTGTAATTTTAGTTTAAGGTAAAGTTTTTTTTTTCTTTGTACTTGTTGTATTATATTTTCAATGTAACATTATGCTTATTTTTTTCTATTTTGACCCTAGCATTAAACCACTTGTATATTTTCCTATATTCACTTGATTTTCCAGCTTGAAGATGAGAGTTATTGCTTTAATCTACATAATCAATGAAAGAGAAATTAAAATTCAAAAATAGAACAATAATTAAATAAGGTTAATAGGGTTCTTTTTTTTTAATTTTCTTAATAGCTGTGCAAAGTCCTAAAATTACAAGTAATTTAAAATGGAGGTAGTATTTTCTAATTAAACGACGTTTTTCAAAATTGAACAAGAAAAATGAACAAAAATCTTTAAGTAAGCCAT
>BMAC01000130.1:832829-848029 GCA_014905375.1 Phtheirospermum japonicum
AAATGGGGGGTGGGGGGTGGGTGGGTGATGGTTGAGTGTGATTTATAGTAGAAACTTGTGCAAATTTCAAAACTTTCGTGGGTTTGTAGTGCTAAATTTTAACGTGATTGATCACTATTTTTGCACTGAACTCCGTCGTAAGGACGTCGGGTTATACGGTGTGTGACACCGATAGACCGGAGACGCCTCGTACCCGCCGCTGTCATCGTTTCCGTCCAAACGCCGCGCCGGATGCCGTGAACGCACCGCTGTTTTCATTGCGCTACACCGGCGCCGTCGTGAGCAGTCCCTGTCAAGCCGAGGACCGCTTCAAGCCGTCGTCGACGCCGCGCCGGAGCCACCTGGTGTTGTGCCGTTCCAAAGGGCACACCGACGCCGAGCCGTTTGTCGCCACGCTCCGAACAGCCACAGTCGACGACAGCCATCGCGCCAGAGTGCTCCTGCACCTCCTTGCCGTTGCCATGCCGGTCGCCGGAGTTCGTTCCGGACAGCCTGCCTCCTCCGCAGACGCGTTGCTTCTCCACCCGGCAGCCGTGCTGAAGACCGCTCGTCGCCATTGCCGTGAGGTATGTGGCTGATCTTGTTAATATATATATATATGTTGATATGTATATATGTTGTGTAATATATATGTACTAGTTTAATACCCGTATATTACACGGGGTTTATCAAAAGATAAATATAAAAAGTATTTGCGATAATTACAAATTTTTATGTAAAATGAGAAATTCAAATGATGTATTCTCAACTCTTGTCATGTACATGTCTAATTTATTTATTAATTATTATAATTATTAAATCTTTATTTTCATACTTAGATTCAATTCGTTAATAATTTATTTACATGCTTATAAGAATTCAAAAGAAGTCACATTCTAAACCCGTGCCTAATCTCTACTTATGAATTATTATTACATTATTTTGTATTTTAATGTTTAGATTAAATTCATTAATAATATTACTTACATACTTTGAAAACATAAACGGATGTCGTACTCTCAACTCGTGTAGTATTGTATCGATGTCTAATCAATATTTAATAATAACAGGAAAACCCGCATAAAACTGAGCTTGAAAAAATGTAAAATATACAAAACCCGCGTGTTACATGTGAATATATGATATAAAATATTAAATTTATAAGACACTGATAATTCTGTTGAAATAATGTCGTGCATCTAACTTGTAGTATATGTAATATTATTTTAATTTTTTTTTTCTGCGTAAGATACTAATTTGTTCGTGCAAATATAATATAATATATATATATATATATATGTGTATGTATCAATGCATTATATTTGAATTAGATAAAAATATTTAGAATATAAATGTAAAATATACAACACCCGCATGTTATATGTGATATAAAATATTAAATTTATAAGACACTGGTATTTCTATTGAAAAAATGTCGTGCATCTAACTTGTAGTATATGTAATATTATTTTAACTTCTTTTTTTTTCTGTGTAAGATACTAATTTGTTCGTGCAGATATATAATATATATGTATCAATGCATTATATTTGAATTAGATAAAAAGATTTAGAATATATTTAATATTTATTTTTCTAAGCATAATAATTTATTATTAGTTGTTATGTTATCTTTTTTTTTCACTTTGTTTTTGTTTTTTGTTTGGTGTAACAATAGTTTTTCATATATATTTTTAATATTATTTTTAATTTATTATATTTGGATTAGATAAAAAACTTTAAGTTTATATTTTTATATTTATTTCCCTTTTGTAATAACTTTATATAACTCATATTTTTTCTATATAAATATTTAAAATTATAATAAAATCATTTCAACTTTTATTGTAAATAAAATTAATTTAACTTATATATATATTTTCTATTAGATATAAATTTTTATATTTTTATATTAAAAGAATAAAAGTAAGATATTGAATTGGACAAAATATGTTAAAGAAAGTATTATAATAGGTAAGATGTAATAAAAGAAGATTATTGAATTAGACAAAATATAATATTAGAAAAATATTAAAGTAGGTAAATATATACAAAAGAAAAATACTAAATTAGGTTAATATTAGGCTCGGATGACACCAAAGCACCAATTTTTTTTCAAAGCTAACGAAGCATGGGAAACAGACACATAGGATAAGAGGATTTTGCATTAATATATAGGGTAGATTTGCTGGGTTTCGAATATATATATATGCTGTTATATATATATATATGAATTATATATATGTGCTGCGCATGAAACGTGTGTGCTGTGTTTGAATTGTGTATGTGATGTGAGATGCATGCTTGTTAATGACATAAAGTATGTTGTGTGATGTAAACATATATAATGCATGGTATATATGTATGTGATGTTTGAAGTTAATAATTTATGCATGCTGTGATGTATAAGTAGTGCATATGTTACATATATAAGGATATGCATGCATGTATGTGTGTTTGCATGCATTATATATATTATTATACATATATTGATATGTATGTTAATATATATATTATGCATGCTATTATATATAATATATATATGTATAAATTGTTTATGTATATATATAATATATATAAGTGTATATATGATAATATGTTAATATATATATATAATTGTTATATATTTGTGTTAATATATTAATATATATAAATATATATAATTGTTATATATATAAATGTTTTATAGAAACCGATCATGCTTATTTGATTTTACGAAAATCGAATTGTTTTTATTTATAAAAGCAATTAAAACATTGTTTGAATTAATTGATTATAAAATTGGACCGTCGTCAATTTGAATTCGATTCAAATTAATTTTATTTAAAAAAATTTTGTTTTCCGCTGCGCGACGGTACCACCGATTCCCAACAGGGACCACCATCCTTAAAGAAAAGAAAAAAGAGAGAAGGATGGTGAGTCTAGTTGAATCGTGTTTAGTCATTGCCTAAGCTTATAAAGGCTTGTGTTTATTATTTATTTTCTTATGAAGCCTAATGTTTAAAAGGCAAAGAGTTGAGTTGTAATAAGGAAGCGTATCATAAGCTTCTATATTGTTTAAGTGATTTGAGACTCAAGTCGGTTTTAGAGTATCGAGTTGAAAAATAGCCTAAGTATAAAGGCTACGTTATGAGTGTTTAGTGAGGTTTTTCTTTTGAGCGAGGTGAAGCACATTGCTTCGTGATTGGAATAGTTTGGTGAGTTATTGATCACGTTAGATCGTGAGTAGCCACACGACTTATATATACCATACCCATCCAAAGAGCCTTACATTACAACCCGAAAAGACCTTTTCCGATTCTTAGTTCGATAACACACTTAAATTGCGATTGAAAAGAGATTGATTTTCAGTTCTTATTTAGTGTGCAAGTATTTGTATGATTTGTGCGTATACACGTCCTATGCAGCAATGCTTTAGTGCTTTTAAGTGAACACCCCCATATATTACCATTTTGAGAGGATGCATGATTTTATTTTTGGAGCGACAATGTAATAAGGGTGAAGTGTTTGACGTTGCGTTACTTGTATCTATATCTTCAAAATTATGTATGTAGCATAGCACGACTCATTGCTTGAGCTGATTTTCTTTCTTGTTATATTTTGAATCTATCGTTTGTCCGAGGACGAACAAACCAATAAATCGATTCGACTCATTGCTCATGCTGTTGAACAATACGTAGGCTACCGAGCCACCTCGCCTGCTGCACCAGGCCGACCTGCAATATTGTCGAATCTCTTAGTTGTGCAATTAGAGAATCTCCTCATAGGTAGTCGAATCGGTCCACACATGGCCGAGATGACATGACTATAGTTCGATCCGATCTGAATGTGCAAGCTCAACTCGCGCGCACCAGGTCCAGTGTAATCTTTAGGATGAGTTGTCCATGCCCACGATTTGACGTACCTCATAAAATATACACCTGAACGGAGTCATTCACGTACGCCGCCTGACAGCAGCCACATAGCCAGGCTGAGCCGACCTATGTTCGGGCCGATCTTCAGATTTAATGCCTACATTCGGGCCAAGCTAGTAATTTCGAGTTGACCTGATCAAAATTTAGGTCGATCTGGTGAACAAAAGGATCGGCCAAACTGCTTGGTTGTGCTCACTGACACCTTCTCATGCCTGCATCCGAACTGATCCGAGAACATTAGGTCTACTCGTGTTGATTATCGAGTCGTTTCATCCGCTCGACAAGATTCATTATAATGACAACTCAGTCAAGCCGACCTAATCCTGAAAATTATTCTATCAAACATCGTTGGGCATTGCTACGAGACGAGATCGCTATAAGGAGGTGAAAAGCGCGTAACTAGGGTCGGAGTTTTGTTTTTCTTTGTTCCAAGAGTATTTCGATAGGCAATGTGACGTGACACGTGTCTGTTTAGGGTTTTAAATGAAAACTATAAATAGTCTTTCCAGAATAGAAGAAATGATCAACAATTTTAGAGAGAGAGCACATAGAAGAAAGTTTTAGAGAGAGTATAAGAATGATATGAGAATGATATGAGAATATTTTCTGTGTGTTCCATTCCTTTCCAAAGCCCAATATATACACGTACAGTAGACATTTAATGAGGCTAATTCTAAGGGTATACAATCAGTAATAGTAACTAGGATTAAGCCTAAAAATAAGATATTTACTAGCTTACCTAATTTACAAGATACATAACAATATTTACATATATTTAACATACCCCCGCAGTCGAAGCGGGAGGTCGACGGACACTGAGACTGTCCCAAAAGTCTTCAAACAAAACACGCGGAAGGCCCTTGGTAAAAATATCCGCAATTTGATATCGGGAAGGTACATGAAGAACACGAACTTGACCACGAGCAACTTTCTCCCGTACAAAATGTATATCCATCTCAATATGCTTGGTACGTTGATGTTGTACCGGATTACCCGATAGATATATCGCACTAATATTGTCACAATAAACAATTGTAGCCTTTTTCATTGGACAATGTAACTCCAATAGCAAATTTCGTAACCAGCATGATTCGGATACGACATTTGCTACACCTCGATATTCGGCCTCGGCACTTGACCGAGAAAGAGTAGGTTGTCTCTTAGACGACCAAGAAACCAAATTGTCACCAAAAAATACACAATAACCAGATGTAGAACGTCGCGTATCCGGACAACCACCCCAATCAGCATCAGTATAAGAAACAAGAGATGAAGCTGAGGATGAATAGAGATGAAGACCATGATCAAGTGTACCTTGAATATACCGGATAATGCGCTTGAGAGCTTGCATATGGTCAACTCTCGGATCATGCATATGTAAACATACTTGTTGAACAGCATAAGAAATATCCGGACGAGTGAATGTAAGGTATTGAAGAGCCCCAGCAAGACTCCTATATAGCGTAGGATCCTCAAAAGGAGTACTAGAAGTAGCACTAACTTTTTCTTTTGTGTCAACAGGAGTTTGAGATGACTTGCAAGAGGACATTCCAGCCCGCTCAATTATTTGCTCGGCATACTTGCGTTGTGACAGAAACATATCACCCTTATGTCGAGAGACTGCAATGCCAAGAAAATAGTTCAAAGGACCCAGGTCTTTCATAGCAAATTCCRAGCTAAGAAGTCCCATGATATATAAACGGAGAGCATCAGAAGAAGCAGTGAGAATTATATYATCAACATAMAACAAGATATAAGCCATGTCAGAACCCTTGCAATAAATAAATAAAGAGTTGTCGCATTTGCTATTTGTGAAGCCAAGAGAAATGACATAATCAGCAAATCRCTTATAYCATGCCCGAGGTGCCTGCTTAAKACCATATAATGACTTACGCAAAAGACAAACATAATCCGGATGGTTTYGATCCCGATAACCCAWTGGTTGATGCATATACACTGTTTCCTGTARCTCACCATGTAGAAAAGCATTTTTKACATCTAACTGATGAATGGGCCATGCTTTGGAAAGAGAAAGTGAAAGAACCATGCGAATTGTAGCCGGTTTCACCACCGGACTAAACGTTTCACCACAATCAATGCCAACCTGTTGAGTCTTTCCATCACCTACAAGACGGGCTTTATGCCTCTCAAACACACCGTTAGATTTTTCTTTATGAGCAAAAAYCCATATTGACCGAATAACATTCACATTAGGAGGACGKGGCACTAAATCCMACGTCYTATTTTTAATAAGAGCATCWTATTYATCATCCATGACCATTTTCYAATTCGGGTCACGTAGAGCCTCAATCGGGTTACGGGGTAAGGGTGACCGAGTAACCGTGGTTGTTAAGGAATATTTTTTATTTGGTTTAAAAATTCCACTTTGGCTTCTCGTGACAATGGAAGGCTGGGAAATGGGATTTGGATGTCTCTGTGATGTTTGGGCCGTTGTTGTTTTAGTAGTAGTAGGTAATGGGTTTGGAATTGATAAGACAGGTGGGTTTAGAGGTGGAAGTGGGCTGGCAGGTTCTGGGCCAGCAGGTGGGGGGCTAGCGGGTTCTGGGCTAGCATGTGGTGGGCTGGCGTTTTCTGGGCTAGGAAGGCCTGGGCCAGAATACAGAGGCCGATTAGGTGAAGAATAGGGAAGGTTGACTGGGCTTTTAAGAAATGGGCCAGTAGGAGATTGATTTTGATCAAGAGGTTGGGCTCCTTGTGTTTGGTTTTGGAGGTGATGAATGGTATAAGTAGACACATCATCACGCAAGACATCATATGTAGAGGAAGATGGGGAGTGTAATTTTGCAAATGGGAAAACATGCTCATCAAATAATACGTGACGACAAATTAATATTTTATTTGAAGATAAATCATAACATTTATAGCCACGATGATTCGAGGGATACCCCAAAAACACACACGGTGTAGACCGAGGTTGTAATTTATTTATTTTACTTGATGGAAAARGGGGATAACAAAGACAACCAAATACCCGAATGTGAGAATATGAGGGATTCCRTTGATATAAAATTTGAAGAGGTGATTTATTTCCCAAAAGCTTGCTCGGAAGAATATTWAGGAGATATGTAGCCATTTGTAAAGCATGATGCCAAAAAGATAGAGGAAGAGAAGCATGAGCAAGAAGAGTACGAGAGATATTATTGATAGTTCGAATTTTTCTTTCGGCTTTTCCATTCTGAGGTGAAGTATGTGGGCAAGAAAGACGGAAAGACATACCATTTTTCTTACAAAAATCCTGAAAGAGACCATTGTCAAACTCCCTCCCATTATCACACTGCACATTTCTTATATTTCGTTCAAATTGGGTGAGAATATGGGCTTTTAAAACTAAGAATTTATCAAACACATCCGACTTCCTAGCCAACAGGAAAGTCCACAAATAATCTGAATAATCAACTAAGAACAAAATGTAGTACCGATGCCCCATAGAGCTTAGAATAGGAGAAGTCCAAAGATCACTATGAATAATATCAAAAGGCATAGAAGTACTCGTAGAGGATGAAACAAATGGTAACTTAATATGTTTTCCGAAAATACAAGATTGACAAACACTAGAATGAGGCAAATTATTACAATCAATGTTTTTATTTTTTCTAAGAGCATCCAAAACAGGAGCACCCGGATGACCCAAACGATCATGTCAAAGCGAAGAAGAGATTGCTGCAAAGGTTGAAGGAGTAGCTTGATTGGTGATAGGTGTGGTAAGAGGATAAAGGTCGCATTGGCTATCACATCTCATTATTGGCTTCCCCGTCTGAAAATCCTTCACAGAAAACCCAAAAGGATCAAATTCGCCAGTTACAGAATTATCAGTGTTGAATTTTCTAACAGAGATAAGATTTTTGATAATTTTGGGAGCATGGAGAACATTTTTTAAGGATAAGGGAGGATTAGGGGAAGGCAAATACGAGTGACCATAACCATGAATTGGAATAGAATGACCATTTCCGACAATAATTCCACTAAAATGATTACTCAAATTAAAATAAGACGAGAAATTACCATTCGAAGAAGTCATATGAGATGTTGCTCCGGTGTCCATGTACCATGATGGGTCGGGTGGATTGATAGACATAGTGTGCATTGCCGAATCAATATTTGTAGGAACATAAGGAGTGGACTGCTGCCCATTTGGAGAGACCATGTATGCCTGTTGTGGACGTGGGCCAAGGACACTGGGCTGCTGCTGTCTCATAGGAGCTGGACCACGGGCCCAACCTTGGGTTGAATAAGGGCAAGGAGGAGAAGCCCATTGGGGCGTCCAACCCCCAAGGTGGGTAATTTGTCCAAAAGGAGGACCCCCTCTGTTGCTGTCCAAACTGCTGCTGTTGACCCCCACCAAACTGCTGGTTGTGACCCCCACGGCCACCGCCTCTATGGCCTGGCTTTCCCCCACCGTAACCACGACCACCACCACTTGATTTCTTGCCGGAATTTTTGCGATTTCCAAATTGTTGCCCACGGTGTTGTAGATCCGAATGTGAGGAATGAGACGGTGAGTTATCATAATCAGATTGTGAAGCAGCCACCATGGCGGACTCCGAACCCATGGCAGCCTCCTTTGCCATTCCGGCCTCTTCAAGCGTTAACATCGAACGAGCCTGAATAAGGGCAAGGAGGAGAAGCCCATTGGGGCGTCCAACCCCAAGGTGGGTAATTTACAAGATACATAACAATATTTACATATATTTAACAGAGAGAAAATTTATAATTAAGAATTCACACTTGTATAAAGATCCAGTTAAGACTTATCGAAACTCAAAAAATGAATAAAATAACTAAGTACCTTTTTCTATTTAATTTACTTATTTCCCTAGCTGATCTGCTCGTGTTTTATGTGTTTTTTTTTTTTTTTTTTTTTGGAATAATGTGTTTTATGTTTTATTTGATTGAGTTACATTTAGTTTAATTTTATTTATGTTTTGTTCATAGGATGACAAAATCGTACATTTTACATTATTTGGTATTTGGTTTTATAAGTTTATCGAGTAATACTTGATTGATTCAAATGATTGTGTCAAATTGATGAATGTGATAGGCGGAGAGAGGAGAGTAAGTTACATGAAAGATTTTAACAGTTTGCGGGAGTAATTATCTTAGCTGATCACGTTACAAACTGAACCTACAGTCAATTGGACAAACACATAAATAAATAAATAAATAAATGAGAA
Source organism: Phtheirospermum japonicum (assembly GCA_014905375.1). Lineage (NCBI taxonomy): Eukaryota > Viridiplantae > Streptophyta > Magnoliopsida > Lamiales > Orobanchaceae > Phtheirospermum > Phtheirospermum japonicum. The sequence goes on from BMAC01000130.1 coordinate 841,912, forward strand.
AACAAAGTTTTCTTAATCTAGAAGAGATAAGAATGTTGATTTGTTTGGATTACAGAAGTAACTAAACGAACAACAAAATATAATAACGTGAATTTCGCCTAAATAATATCGAATAAATTGAGAAACAACCTTAAAATGTATTTGTTCAAATGTATGAAATGATTAATTTGCAATAGCTTGTTTCTATCTCAGGCAATCAATTAGGCTATCACGTCTACTTCTTCTATCAAAGACTTTTTTTTTTCCCGTTTTCAGTCCAACCAACCAACAAAAATCATTATTAACTCGTCAATTTTCCCTCCAAAACCTTTTCTCTCTCTCTCTCTTTTTTTTTTCAAAACTGAATATTAATTCAGCCCAACAGGTCAAATTTACCTGAGTTCATAGTCAAATCTATTAATTAGTCTCTCCATTTCAAATTAATTGTAATTTTAGTTTAAGGTAAAGTTTTTTTTTTCTTTGTACTTGTTGTATTATATTTTCAATGTAACATTATGCTTATTTTTTCTATTTTGACCCTAGCATTAAACCACTTGTATATTTTCCTATATTCACTGATTTTCCAGCTTGAAGATGAGAGTTATTGCTTTAATCTACATAATCAATGAAAGAGAAATTAAAATTCAAAAATAGAACAATAATTAAATAAGGTTAATAGGGTTCTTTTTTTTAATTTTCTTAATAGCTGTGCAAAGTCCTAAAATTACAAGTAATTTAAAATGGAGGTAGTATTTTCTAATTAAACGACGTTTTTCAAAATTGAACAAGAAAAATGACAAAAATCTTTAAGTAAGCCATTTTGCACGACTAAGGCCATCTCCAACCCATACTGCACATGCAAATTTGCAGTTCAAAATTGCAATCTCTTTTTCTGCGATTGTACCTTTCCCAAACGCATGTTGCCTTTTCAATATTTCCAAACTGCAGTTCAAAATTGCAATCTCTATGAGTATAATTTTACAAAGATAACTAATAGTATTAATTATAATAATAAGGCTTTTATTATTTCAGTGCTTTAGTTTTAGTTTTATGTATTTAATTTTTTATATGTTTATTAAAAGTATAAATTAACATTAAAAAACCGTGAGTTCCCGATATGAAACTCACTTTTTTTTTTTAATGTTCATCGTAATTTTCTTCTCGAGTAACACAATTTCTTATTTCTTATTATTTAATAAAAATTCAGTTATTCTTTGCATTTAGTTTGTACGTTGACTGATAATTATTTTTCCTAGATTTTTTATGATATTTAGTGTTAAACGCTACAAGATTGTAATATATGTCGCCGAGAGCGTTGAATACTCGACAAATTTCGAAAAGCTACACAATATATATACACACATCCTACCCGCTAAACATCRGATACTAATTCTACGCCTTCACCGTCTCCCACACCACAACACGTTTCACACGCACCCACATTGGYGTGTGTGGGCGCATACCAATGGCAGCAAACTAGAGTAAGAGAGCGATAGAGAGGTTCGTGGGTCCTCGGCATTGCAGTAAAATACGAAGAGTAATGTATCGCAAGCCTTYGGCATTGGTTGACAACATCCGGGTACCGCTGCTTGACTTCATCAACCGATCTCGTTAGCCTAAGCTCCGGATCACCACCAATCAGATAATCCGCCAACGCTCGACCCCTGATTTTTTTTCAAAAAAAAAAGTCAAACCCGGAAAAGTCAAACCAAAGTAATTCTGAATGATCAAGAATGATAAACAAATAATTACATATTTCTCATAACATTTTAAAATTGCCAAATTCGGATTTTTATCGACTATATATACCTCAATGCCTCAAAGTGGTAAAATAGTCTGTTTGAACATTCGGCCGATTCTGAAGTTGAAACGTGCTGTCTATAAAGCGCGCACACAGCGTGCATACAGAGCTCATCGTCCTCCTCAAAGGCCCTCACCATGTCGGCTCCAAACATCCCTTTTCTTTTAATCAGCGATTTATTAGCTCCGACTACGCATTTGCTTCTTTTCCTTTTCGGGATCACGGGAGAAACTTCATAGCTCCAACTTCTAACAAATTCTTCGTCATCGTCGTCGATGATATCGATGATGTCAGTAGTAGGTGGAGCAGATGAAGGCGTTGTCGATGTTTTTGTCTCGGAGAAAAACCGTTTTTTAGTTGACTGTGCAGTGGCAGAAATAGTCAACTCCACGGGCTCGTTAGCACGTGGACCACCTGATATAATCATAATATGGTCAAAAGAGCTTTGAACAGACAAAACGAAATCAAGAAATGCATATATTCAATCATGTACAGTTTTTAAAGGTCAGCTCAGGATTCATAGCATTTAACTTGAGACAAATACAGAAAGTGCTAATGTGTTGTATCTTGGCCAGAAACAAACAAAAAAAGAGTAATCTTTTTCCTCATCAGTTAACACACTTAAACAAACAGAAAGTACACAAGACAAAACTTCATAATGTTTTTGCTTTTTAGAAGAAACAATATATATATTCAAATTGCCATATAATAACACTGAAAACTTAGCAAATGTAGATACACAGGCAAGCAAAAACACTAATTAAATATCTTTAATGATATGATATTGTCCAATGCAGCAATAACTGCTTAATCAATTCAACAGCTCATTAAGAGAAACAGTTACAGAGATAACATGAATACAAGATCAATAGCAACCACTTGCAACCAATTCAAGTCCAAAGAATCCCTCTTTGGCTAATACTACAAAAATGCTTCATAAGACTGATAATTGCAGCATTAACTTTTTTTTAAAATTAATTCTCATCTCAGAACTATGTTACACAGCATTAACAGTATTAACTACCTGTTTCCCCATTCGTAGTAGTGACGGCCGAGGAACTGATCAGACCCTCATCGTCCCAAACGAACTTATCCTTCATTCTCACCAAATCGTCCACGTTCATCCTCAGCAACTTGCACAGCTCCTCGGCTATCGACACCACATTCCCAAACCTCTTCATATTCACCTCAGCCACCTTACGTGCCTCCAAACCCCTCTCCTTCATTTCCTCCACGCACTGTTCCGCTCTCGACACYTGGMGCCTCAAATCCGATTCTCTGACCTTCATTTCCTCCCGAACCCGATCGGCCGTYTTTTTCTCCTCTTCGAAAGCYGATACCCGATCCCTCAACTCCTCCACTTTCTTATTAGCCTCCAGATTTTCAGACTCTTTACACTTCTTTTCCTCTTCACAAACCGATATTCGACGCCTCAACTCTTCAACACTCCGAGAGGCCTCCGAATTTCGCCGCCTCAAATCCCCAACGCATCGAATGTTTTCAGACTCTCTAAGCTTCATTTCCCCCAGAACCCGATCGGCCATCTTCTTTTCCTCTTCACAGGCCGATACTCGACGCCTCAACTCCTCCACACTTCTAGAAGCTTCCAGATTCTGCCGCCTCAAATCCTCCACGCACCGAATATTCTCCGACTCCCTTTGCTTCATATCCTCTTGAATCCAATCGGACATCTTTTTCTCCTCTTCGCAGGCTGATATTTTGCTGCTCAGCTCCTCCACCGTCCGATTAGCCTCCACGTTCTTTTGCCTTAGCAGCTCCTTGCTCAGTAACGAATCCGAAAGCGTTCTTTTCATCTCCTTTATGATCTGATTGTTCATCCATATGTGTAGCTTCAGATTTTCAATCTCTTTCTCAAGACCTTGCATCCTGTCGCGATACTCGTCCACGGCTCGATCCTTTTCCAAGACCTGATTTTTCAGCTCGCTTATCTTTTTCGTCAAGGAGGTTACTGACTGGTTTTCGCCGTAGTTTATTGCCTCCTCTGTTTTGATTTTTTTCAGCTTCTCAGTTTCTTGTTGATGACAAATCAGTCTTTTCTGGATTTCGGGAGCATCGAAAGCAACCAAGCTCTCCAACTTATCAACCCGCATTTCTAAATCATTCCCCAATTCCATTTTTATCTTCCTTGTCTCACGCTCCATTATTTTCTGCTGGTAAAAAGAAAAGGATCGAAAAAATGTGTAAACACAACGTGCAGATGATGATTTTAAAAAGGAAAAAAAAAATCCTTTTTGTACGCAAAAACGCAAATCTTGATGTCCCTTTCGATTGAAATACAAGAAAGGTGCTAGCTTTTTTTTTTTGACTTGCAATCCCATATTCGTGCCAAGAAATACATGATTATTAACAAGAATTAAAGTTATTTCTTAAATCTGAAAACTGGAAAGCCGGTTTGGAACTTATTACAAAGGGGCAAATGGCAAATGAAAATATGGATACCTCAAAAAAAAAAAAAATCTAACCTGTAGCTGTAGATATCTTTGTAAACTGAGCCGGAAGATAAAATTCAATTTTATTTATTTATTATACGTTCGAAGGATAGCAAACCAACAAGTTTCTTAAATCCATTTCAAGACTAAAACCTAAAAATTTATCTTTTTTATCCTCACCGCAGAAAAGAAAATATTGATGAACTTCTAAAATGCTAAGGGGGGAAAATAATGTACCGGAAAAAAAAAAGAAAAGAGAAGAAGAGGATGATGGTGAAGTTAAGGGGAAACTTACTGTGTAACCGGAAAGCTTGGAATAAATGGGTCCTGCCTAAAAATGGAGGTTTGGCTTCTCGTTTTCTTTACAAACGGACCTGGAAATCTGAATTTTGTTTTGGAGTGTTGGGTGTTGGAGGGTGTGAGGTTTATGGAGAATATGCAGAGTGTGATTGCTGCGTGTATTTGGTGTGTTGTTGAGGCTCAGGCCAAAACAAACAAAAGACTTGTTGGGCCTTGTTTGACAGTAACTTTTTTGGATTTTTTTTATAAAAATAAAAAATGGCCTCCTCACTTCACTTTTTTTTTTCTTCTTCTTTCTTCATGTTTTAAATGAGATGAGAGAGATTTTCAAATTTTATTAAGCTCAAGGGGATTTTCACAATTTTGTACGTGCCATACGCGTGTCATATCTAAAGGAAAAAAAAACTATTATTCTACAAGCTTTAATTTATAATGATAAACTGAGCTCTTGTTGCTCTTGAGTTACAGTTACAGAGAAAATAAGAAGATGGTGAAGTTGAAGAGAAAATTACTTTTTCTTTACAAAGGGGCACTAAAAATTTGATCTTTGTTTTGGAAATGGAGATTTAGGGTGTTGAAAGTTTGTGAATAGTACTGTGTGTGTGTGTGTTTTTGAGGGGTGAGATTAATAATGATAATGAAGACGAAACCTTATCGGTCAGATTGGCTCTTCCTGAGAAAGGGAGCATGATAGTGGTTGAGTTGATTCAAATGCTCAAGTTAGTATGTGGTTGATTAAAATAATTGAGTTGATATAATAGTAAGTTTTTACTTTCACAAAGATTAAGAAAAAATAGTTATTATTGTCAAAAAAATTAAATTTTAACACTAATGATTAATTAATTGGCAATATAAATGTGCATTACATATGAGCATATAAGTAAATACACTGAGCAAATATAGAAAATGTGATATAATGGGACAAAGAAAAATAAAATTGTAGTACTATTGATGTATCTCCATTTTTCAGATTATTATTTTATTTTTCAAAAGTTTTGTCTCTTCCTACTTTTATTATTATGCCAATGTACGTTGCTTTGGGCATGAGTTATTACTATGCACTTTGGATAAAAATGAACTCGTCTTACCTAGATTTCGCCCCTTAAAATCGCAAGAACAAGAGTTGTTTAAAAAAAAAAAAACTTCCTTGTGAAATTGAATAGTATTGTTTAAGTATTTTTATCGAGTTTCAAATATTGGGTTCAAGTTTTTATTTGTTTATTAGTTGAATGAGTATGAATAAGTTTTAGTTTTTATTTGTTTATTAGTTGAATGAGTATGAATAAGTTTTAGTTTTTATGGGTGAGACCGGTCTCATAGAATGAGACCACATTTTACCATTTTGTAAGGTGACCCAAGCCCAGGAAAACAACCCAAACCCAGACCCAACAACCCAAAATTGGACCCAACCCCCTTCAATTTTTCAAATTTGTCAGAAAAATAGTAAAAAAAAAATGAAAATTGGCAGGTTGATGCGCAACAATAAGACGAACAATCGTACAGCCCATAATTGCAAAACGGTGAACAACGAATATTCGGTGAATTTTTTTAATTTTCAAACTAGCCAAAAAAATAGTAAAAGAAATCG